>SNQJ01S0040562.1:105676-126720 GCA_010110895.2 Picea sitchensis | reverse complement strand
TTGGCTGGGAGGTACCGGTGAAGTCTCGTTGGTCGGTAAGCGGGATTTGCACGAAGCGCATGGGACGTCACTCAGAGCGGGCTATCAGGCAATGATACGCTCACTTTATTTTTGTATGGTATATTGTTGTAGGATTTATGCTTGGATCTGCATGTTTAATGGAGTAAGTAAACTGATTTTTTTTTATGACTGAAACCTTTCTTAGCCTAGCTCGATGGTTTTTGATTCCCATGGATTTCGTTGTCCCGCATGTCTTGACCACCTTGTTGTGTTTGAGTGTGACCTTCGTGGTTGTTTAGCCTTTGTCCCTAGCTCACCAGTCCTTGCCTGAGTAGTCGGCCAGGAGCCTGGTCTACGATCGTCGCCTTGGTGTTAATAGACCTATGGATCTCAACACCTTGTTTTTTGTGTGTGAGGATGATGAGCGAAGGACGCACCTGTTAGCCATCTACCTTTGATGTTTGTCCTTGGCTAATTGTATGTCTTGCGCCTTCTAGCAGAAGGTAACTCTGCATTTTACCTATTGTTGGAAACTTAAATCTGTGTTATGATCCCTCCCTGCACTTAACTCTACATTTATGTTTATTGATGGAAATTATCCTCTGCGATGGATTGATTGTTTCTTCGCTTGACTCCATGAATTCTTGGCATACTTTCACCACATCTTCTGGTTTGGGTGTGTTTTATGTGTTGCCAACTTTTTATTCCTGGGCGTTTTTCCTGGCTGGTTACACAGAATTTCCCTGTGTAAATGAACACCCTTACCATTGTTAGACATAGAATTGATAAGAGGCAGCAAATGTGTGACCGACAACATTCATTAATAGACCTCGAATTTGGTATGCCTGCAATTTTATTTATTCCTTGGCTACAACTTCATAATCTTTTGACTATGTTCCTCATACTGATGGCTTGAGGAATAAGATCACCTTTTACTTTTATACCTGTGCGATTTCATAATGAGCGATTTTACCTGTGCGAATTCATTATTGAGCGATTTTATACCTGTGCGGTTTCTTGAGTGAGTGTTTATTTGAGGAGCATTTTGACAGTTTAGGTACAACGTTTGCCTTTTATTAATGATGGAAAATATGAATGTCCTTCTGGTGTGTCCCTGTACACATTTTTTCCCCTTAGATGCGTAGCATTTATGTTGATTGAGTTGTTGTTGATTGGGCATGATTGCCAGAAATTGAAGCCTGCATTTTGCTGATGTATGGTACAATGATTTTCCTTTATAATTGTGGGTAATTTACAAGTCAATTTCGCCTGGTTCTTTAGACATTTGTGTGTGCTTGGGTTAGGACCTTCTGAAGAGTGGAATACAAATACACAGGATGAAAGATGTAATACGAGATGAGTTTTATTTCATTTAGTATCTATATCAAATGTACTTATCTATTTCAATGATTTGTCAGCCATTTCTCTCCTCTGTTAAGATGAATGCTATTTTGCAAAATGTTGATGATTTCTGTGACAAATTAACTTTCCCAATCAACAGTCTCGATTTCCTTTTTATAAGGTTACTTTGGTTTAATGTCTCAACAATTTAAGGCCAGCTATTAAAACATCTGGTGATTGTCCTGCCGCATATTTTGAACACGGGTTTAGAAAGTCGGGCTGCATGTTTTAGAACATAAATTTTAGGAAGTGTAGCACGTTTTAGAACACGAGTTTTAGAGTCTTGAAGTGGATTCAGGTCTTTTTCTTATTATCCTACCTCTATGATCAAATTCCTATCCATGTTGGGTTACCTGTTCAAAATTCTCAGTATGGAACTAATGCACTTTTGTGGAGACTACTTAAAATCTGTCAACTTCCAGCCATTGGGTTGTCAGATGCTAGGGCAAGCCTTGAGTTAACATTTTCTCCTTGAGAAAGCTGTTGGAGAACCCGTATGATTTGAGGCAACCTCATGTTGAGGCATCAACAAGTCGACAAGCATAATTAAAGATTTATATGCTTCAGTGTTCGACAGATATTTCTTTCTTACTTGTAAGGGTGCCTTGTAGTAGACTATTTTGTTTGGGAACCAGTGCTAGATGCAGATATCATTAATGCTTTTGATTGTTCTATTGTTACAGTACTTTCCTTATGAATTTCTAGAGCTCATTGTCTGTAAATTTTTTATTATGACTCTTGACATGTTAAGTCTGTACCATGGAATTTTTACTCTTAGAATTGGTCTTGTTAATTGCTATGTTGAATGCCACGATAATTGTCATGTTAATTGCTGCAACGATATTGATAGTCAGACGTTTCCTTCTTAATGTTAATAGGTATCTAGTTATTTTGGTATGACCGCTATAGATAGACAGAATGTGTAATTTAATTCTTTACAAGGTTATAATGGTAGCATTCTGCATTGATATGACTGATGTGGTTATATACATGGTTAATTGATAGTTAGATTGAAATTTTGGGATCAATTTGGAATTGCGCTTTTAGAGTGTGATTAAGGGTTAAAGGAGTTTAGCGAGGATGGACCCAAGTATAGATTAACTTGTTTAATTAAATTGCAGTTAATGATTATATAAGTTTGATCCGTGTTGACAAATTTTTGACATAATTAATGGTTGGGTTGTTGACTAAATCCTGGGTTGGGTAGTCGTCCTCCTTGTTGTTCGGCGCATGTTTTTCCAGTTGTCTTTGTGCCTGTGTGTGGTGTCATAGTAACCTGTTGCCTGGACTACATGCTTGCATTCGTCGTCAGTGGTGTGGGTAAATTGTTATCTTCGTCGCCTTCTTACATATTAACTCCTAAAAACAAAAACAAATTGTGCTTGTTGTCATAATGAAGGGGACATTACAAATGGATAAAATTCAACAAATAGAGGAGGAGTTGGCCTAGGAAGCACCAAGTGTTTTTCAAGAGTAGTCTTTAATGGTACATAATTCCCAGTATAATAAGGAAGAAAGAAAATTGCAGATAGAAAAATTCCATGTTAAGAATAAGAAAATAACTCAAAAATGGAATTAAGAAGTGGACGTTTCATGAGTCTGGCCCCTAGGACTCCTCAAATTGCGTATCACCACTGGAGATGCTCTTGATGACTCTATTTTAGAGCAGAAGCTAGAAATATTAGATTAAAATAAGAATAAGCGAACTCGAGAACATATTAAGTCCTAAACCTTTGTTCACATAACCATTAGCTGATGTTTCTCTAGATAAAATGCCTCAGAGTACATCAGGGACATCGATACATGTAAATAAGGTTGTCAAATTGTTGAGTGGAGTAAGATTATATGTCATGGAAAACAACAATAAGAGACTTAATATTATTTCATAATCCTCGGAGGTCGGTACAAAATTAAGGAACATGTCACTATGGATCGCCACCTTTGTGTAATATTTGCTAAAATGTTTGGAACATGATGAACTTTTTTTATAAAAATTCATTAAGTACTTTTGTTGCATGAGTGTCAAGTTTAAGTGATTTCAATAGAAATCAACAAGATTTACCTTCAAACCATGTAATAAAACAAGTGAGAGTAGGTTGGTTAGCAAGAATTCAAATGCTACAAGATTCAATTGCCAATTGTACAAAGATTAATGAAAAAGAAGCAAAGCATTCCTTAAAGCACTTAAAATTGTTAAAAGTCTTGAGGGCCCACAACTAGGAAGAGATTCCATCCTTATACCTAAGGAGAAATTGGAGATGGAATTGAGCATAATTAAAGCTTCATGGGCTAGTGACTTCAACAATCTCATTGATTTTATGGATGAATAAATTAAGTGGTGGTTAGTTACTTTCATGAATAATAATCGATACCACCTGGTATTAGTTGAACAATTGTGCGATAAATTGAAAGAAATGGAAGAAGAAATATTCTTTCTCTGGGTTAAGAAAGACATCACAGTTCCACCAATGAAATAGTACATTGAAGAGTGGCTTAAAATATCGTTAGCACAAGTAGTTAAACCATAAAAACTACCAAGAAGTAATTATACCAGAAAGGTTCGAAGACCTAGATATATATGTGAAGACCCCAACACCAAAAATACATCAAAGAGAGAGAGAGGGAGAGAGAGATCCATTCATCTACTATTCCTCTGTTATTTTTGTGTGTGCATTTATTTTTGAAGCATTTCCCTTCTTTCCTCCCAGGCTTTGATCATCCATCTTTATTGGTGTATTATTCATTATAAAGTCGATCCCTAATTGAATTTCTCATTTTCTTCCAAGTTACTGCTACTATTGCATTTGGTCCACGAGAGCCCTATTCCAATCCATTTGGATGAATGTGTTTCGTTTAATAGTTTAAGTATTAGGGACATTGTGTTTTATGATAGGTGAGCACTTTATTCAAACTTGAACATTTATCTGTAATATTTTTTACTCTCATAGAGAGTTATTCCATGAGTTCATAAAATTTGTGGTTTCAAACTTTAAGTAAGCATGAGATATCGTGTATGTTTCTCCTATGCATCTTGTGATTTTAAATATATGAAATCATTTAAAGCTCTTTGAATTTCTGGTCCATCAATTTTATTTTTTGTCTATGAGTCTTTCTTCGAATCTTTTTCTCTCATTACTTGAATGAATGGATGTGATGGAATGGATGTAGCTATTATGTTTATTACATGTAATGTTATTATTTTTCTACTATAATTTATTTGCTACATGTTCAATTACTTTATCACCTTGTCCACTCATATATGTACATGATATGAATGCTCAAGCCTATTGTTTGAACAAGTATATTGAAAATATGAGTGAGAAAGAGGAGTAACACCTCTATAAAAACGTAGAGGGTGTCTTGATAGCTTCTTTAAGAATACCCTAGGAGGTTGACTCTTTAATAGGAAAAGAGAACAACATTTTTTGTGACCATACTGGGGAAATTATTAAATATAGAAGTTATTACTAATGGCAGAAGTGTCCTCAGACACACACTTTTATTAAATAGGAAAATAAATTACATATGAGAGTTTGCAAGAGTTTACACCCGAACACCTCAACACTCTTGCAATGAGCTATATATAAGCTAAATTTCCTAACAAACTCTAGTTATGGATCATTTATTAAATAAACAAGTGTCCATTTACAATAAATTCTATCTCAACAATCTTCTAACTATACTCCTAATTTAGAGCCTAAGATACGACACCTTTCTAGAGTCATATCTTTTACAACAATACTCTATTTCTAAATGTCTCCATTTATTAATCAAATATTCTAGATTATTAATTTAATATTCTAAATTAATAATTATTTTATTCTAACTTTTTAAACTATGATATTTGTATTTTTGATCATCTAACATTCCCCCCTATGATCCAAAGATACATTACAACAGATACCAAGTTCATCCCTAAACTTGGTAAATTTTATTCTGCCAAGAGGTTTCGTGAAAATGTTGGAGATCTGATCTTCTGAAGGACAATAAATTGGCTTGATGACATCCTTTGCAATGAGTGATTTGATAAAGTGATACTTGGTTTCCACATTCTTTGTCTTTTAATGAAAAAATGGATTCTTGGAAAGCTTAATGGCTGACTAGATGTCGATGAATAATGATATAGCTTTTGTTTGATAAATGCCCAAGTCCTACAAAACTCTATGTAACCAAACAATTTCACATGTTGGTTCCCATGATGAGATGTATTCTACTTCTGCTGTAGAAGTGGCCACTGTAGCTTGTTTCTTACAACTCCAATACATTGTTGTTGAACCCATGTTCATTAAATAACCTGATGTTGATGCTCGATCATCAATACTTCCAACAAAGTCAACATCTAAAAAACCACCAAGTACAAAATTTTTAGTCTTTTTGTAAAGAAGACCAAAATCTTTTGTTCCTTGGATATATCGAAGAACTCTTTTAGCTGCATTCCAGTGGCTTTCCCATGGTTTCTTCATAAAACATGAAATAATATTGATTGCATAAGATAGATCTGGTTGAGTGTTTGTCAAATAAATCAAGCTGCCAATCAACTGTCTATAAGTAGTGTTGTCTACCATTTGCCCCCCTTCAAATTTTGAAAGTTTCAAGTGTTATTCCATAGGGGTAAGAGATGGTTTGCAATCCTGCATTCCAAATATTTGAATAATTTATGTTGCATACTTACTTTGAGAAATGAAAATATGATGTGGACGTTGAAATACTTCAATTCCAAGATAGTAGTGAAGTAGTCCCAAATCGGTCATCTTAAAACCTACATGTAACTCCTTTTTCACTTGTGCAATATGATCATCATTGTTTCTCGTAATGATCAAATCATCTACATACATAACAAGAATCACCAGATATGGACCCTTTTGATGAATATACAAAGTATCATCAGATTCACTTCGTTGAAAACCAATTTTCTAAAGGTATTCATCCATTTTGGTATACCAACATCGGGGAGCTTGCTTTAACCCATATAAAGCCTTAATTAATTTGCAGAATTTATGTTCTTTCCCTTCAATTTCAAAACCTGGTGGTTGTTGCATATATACATCTTCCTGTAAGTCTCCGTTGAGAAAAGCACTTTTTACATCCATTTGATGAACTTTCCAACCTTTCTGAGCGGCCAATGCAAGTGTTAATTGGATGGTATTCCATTTAGCTATAGGAGCAAAAGTTTTCTCATAATCAATGCCTTCCTGCTACGAAAAACCTTTAGCCACAAGTCTTTCTTTATACTTGTCAATTTCTCCATGTTGGTTGTATTTAATTCTGTAAACCCATTTTCATCCGATGGGTTTAACACTTGTAGGACAATCAACAAGTTTCCAAGTGTTGTTATCAATTACTGCTTGATACTCTTCAATCATAGCCTATTTCCATTCTTTATGTTTTACTGCTTCTTTGTATGTGGAAGCTTCAGTAAAATCATTTGCTATCAAGGAAAAATTTCCTTCACTATTGTGTGATCCCCTTGTTCCTGTTTTATTCTTCTCATCAGGCCTTACATATTTCAAAAGTTGAATTGCCCATTTTGGTACTTGACGTTCACTTGTGTGGGGATCTGAAGATGTTGGAGGTGGAGAATCATTGTCATATGAACTGTCGCTTCTAGGAGATTATGATGAACCGTTGGAAGACCCAGATGATGTTGTTGATGTAAATGGACTGGATGTATCATCTTCAGATGAAGGAAAATCAAGTTCATACCAATTATGTGAATTTGGTTGACTTTGCATTTTTCCTTTTCTTTGATTGCCTTTAGTTTCTAAATTTTGAAGAAGACTTTCTATTTCTTCAAGACTCTTACTTTCAGTTTCATAAAAAATTACATCCCTTCTTACAATAATTTTTCCATTGGAAAAAAGTTGGTAGCCTTTCTTCTCATTAGAATACCCAATCATTGTGCATTTCAAGCTTCTTGAGTCAAGCTTAGTTCATTTTTCTTTTGGAACTAAGGCATAACACACTGATCCAGAAACTCTAAGATGTTTAACTTGAGGTTTGAAACCAAACCATGCTTCATAAGGTGTGATTCCATCCAAAGAATAAGTTGGAGATTTGTTCCTTAAGTAGATAGTCGTATGGATTGCTTCTGCCCAATATGTAGAACTTAACTTTTTAAAGGTTAACATGGATCTTGCCATTCCTAACAAGGTGTGATTCATTCTTTCTATGACTCCATTTTGCTGAGTGTAGAAATTTGTAAGATGTCTTCTTATCCCATTGTATGTGCAATAAGTTTTGAATTCATTAGAAGTGAATTTCCCTCCATTATCTGTCCTGAGAGTGTCGATGTTTTCTTTAACTTTGTTTTCAACAAGTTGATGAAAAATCTTAAACTTTTCAAATGCTTCTGACTTTTGCTTCAAGAAGTAAACCCAAGTCATTCTACTGAAATCATCAATAAAGAGTAAAAAATATTTGCAACCACTGAAAGAAGTTTGTAGTGGTCCACAAACATCATTGTGAACTAGTTGCAACTGCCTATTTGCACGCCATGAACTTGTTGGAAAACTCTCTCGACTTTGTTTTCCATAAATGCAAGCTTCACATTTTGTATTTTCCTTTTTGAAATTTGGAAGTCCCTTAACCATCCCTTGTTTTTGAAATTGAGATAGACTTTCAAAGTTGAGATGCCTATATCTCACATGCCACAATCTTATAGGTGAAATACTTGTACTTACTGCTCCTGCAAAGTCAGAATGCCTTGGAATAATTGTCCCTTTCATCCTTAATAGTTTTCCATCTTCATAACCTGTCATCACTGTTTTCATATTATGTTTGACTGAATTAATCTTAACTAAGCCATCTTCCATAATCACCTGATGTCCTTCTTGTCGAATCGTGACTAAAGACAACAAATTATTTTTAAAGGTTAGTACATACCATACATTTGAAATCATTCTTTCTCCAATATCAGGTAAATAAACTTTAACTACACCTTTTCCATAAGGAGTATGTTTGGTATTATCTGCAAGAAATACAGAATTAAGATGCCATTCTTGAAAATTCCAAAATAAATCACGTCTGAAAGTCATGTGTTGAGATGCTCCTGAATCTAGAATCGAAGCATCTTCATAATCACTTTGAAAATCAATGGAAATTTTTAATGTTGAAGATGAGGTAAAGACATATTTTGAACCATCATCATCTCGATCATTTGCAAACTATGTTGTGTTTTGATGAAACTTGGAAATTTTATCAATGGAAGTTCGACAATCTTCTTCATAATGACCAACTTTGTTACATCTTCTACAAACAATTTGACTTAAATCTCTTCCTCTGCCTGAATTTTGTCCTCTGCCTCTATTTTGACCTCTGTTTGGAGTTTATCCTCTGCCTTGACTGTTGCCTTGAAAATAGCCTATGCCTTGACTATTTCCTCTTCCTTGAAAATACCCTTTGCCTTGATTGTTTCCTCTGCCTTGAAAATAGCCTCTGCTTTGACTATTTCCTCTTCCTTGAAAATTGCTCCTATCTAAAAAAAAAATTCTCTACTTTGGCTTCATCCACGACCTTGTGAAAAATGTCATCTTCCTATGCTTCTAGAACTGTCAGTTGAAGATTTACTTTTGTTGGCTTCTATGAAAAAAAAATCTTCCCCAACTTGCTTTTTCTTTCCAAAAGTTTCGTTGTGTTGAGATAACATCTCACTTAGCTCATCAAACGTAATCTTGTCTAACTTTCCAGTTACTTGTAAAGTTTCCAAAAAATGTGTATAGGAAGAAGGAAATCCAACAATTAAAATTTTGGGCATGAAACTATCATCTACTACTTGAAAACCAACATTTAGTATTTCCTTCTTAATGTTCTTAAGTCTGGAAATATATTCATGTACATCACCTCCTTCAGTCAATTTTTGTTGGAGCAACTTTAATTGAAGATAAACTTTCTTTGATTCAGGATGAGTATCAAATAGATCCTTAAAAAATTTCAAAGCAGACCATGCATCAATAGTATTTTCAATGTGGACATACATCTCATCATTAACTGAAGATTTGATGAGTGTTAATGTTTTGGGATTTTTAATTTCCCATTTTGCTAGTGTGGTTGCATCTGTAGGTTTCTTTGTCTTAGTATCTTCATTACATATATCACGCCAAAGTTCATTATAAATGAGAGTGCTTTCAATGAGACGTTTCCATGTCTTGTATGATTTTGTGCCTTCAAGTTTATCGGAGTCAGAGAACAAATTAATTAACTTTGACATTGTAGTGTTGAATCTTCGCACCAAAAAGAATCAAGCAAAAGATATCAAGATGAACAAAACACCACACACATCACACAAAAAATGATCTATCGGGGCTTGGCCTTGACCCTTTTATAGTCGTTGAAGCAGGAGAAAAATGACTGAGCTTTGCACTTGGCTCTAGTCAAATTCCAGGTAACTTCCAAAATTTTACTCCTTACAAATGCTCTTGCAAATTTTTGAAAAAAAAAAACATTACCCCCCCTCAAAGTAAAATTAGTTTGAGTTACAAAACTTTTTTTGCCCACCCAAAAAAATTGATATCAACGAGAAAGCATTTGATGCTTGAACTGGTGGTGATCGAGATCGACACTTTTGTTGCTTCTGGTCGATGGCAGGTTCTGGTATGTTAGATATTTTTCCTTTAAAAAAAAAAATCCGCACTGCTCTTCTTTGCCTTTAAATTTATCAATATTTTCATTGTGATCTCTCTCTCATTTTTTTTTATTCAACTCTATTATTAGAGTGGAAATTGTACATTTTACTCTGTGTTAAATACATAGTAAAAATATTCTTGGCAATGAATGATAATTTCACAAGAACCTACCTACAAATAACAACCACCTTCAACTGGGAATCTCTTAAAAAATATGCAAGATACATAAACTCATACACTAATTCAAATTCTAAGCTTCCAAGAGTAGGCATCTGTAGCGCCTACCAGACTACAAACCTTGACATAGTTGTTCACTGTCTCCAAGAATGTGGCCAGCTAAAAAAAATGCAAGAAAAACATGATTGTTAGACTGGTATCATGCAAAAGCTATATATAATCCTAACAAACATACTCCACAGTATTCAAGCTGAGTTAAATGAATGAGGTCACTCCATATCCTCGATTGGTGAGATATGCACCAATTCAACAAGGCGCATGATGTTGGCAATTTGTGGTAGAACTTAGCCAAGATTTTTTTTTTTTTAAATAGTCTCTCCAATATTATAGTGAATCCTTTTGTTGAAGCTAGTAGTGGTTGACCCTTCTATTGCAATTAATTTTACAAAATTAAAAAAACATACACCGTATACAGGATTCAGCTATGAAGTCCGAGTTGGTGGAGTGCAATGTTAAAAGGTCTATGCAATGAATATCACTTTCTATTTTTGCACCAGTCGATAAAGGGCTATGCAGGCATACAATAATGAAAGCAATGTCAAGCCCTTTTTTTTTAATAAATTCAGGGACGAAAATGCATGAACTAGCATTCAGAAGTGTCGGACAATAATGGCAAAATTGTGCCTTAATTTGTTGATAATGAAAGTAGATACAAAGGGAGCAATAGTTTCCTGAGCATGGACATCATTTCACAATGTCCGCGCAGGACATAAGTTTTTCTTTGGGAAATCGGGATTCGAACTAGTAATCCAACAATTAAATTTCAGAGACAATAAAGAATGATTTTACAAAAAAAAAAACTTTCCCTTTCTTTAATTATTTTTAAAAAATGAACCATTAACTAACCGATTTTACTGATAGAATGCGCGCTAGCCTGTAGAGATGAAATCTTCTCCTTAGATCAGCTAATCTCCTCCTCATTTCAGCTTCATTACTGGAGCTTTGATACCACAATAATGGCAGAAGTGTCCTCAACCACACACTTTTATTAAATAGGAAAAGAAATTACATATGAGAATTTGCAAGAGTTTACACTTGAACACCTCCATACTCTTGGAATGAGCTATATATAAGATAAATGTCCTAACAAACTCTAGTTATGGATCATTTATTAAATAAACAAGTGTCCATTTACAATAAATTCTATCTTAACAATCTTCTAACTATACTCCTAATTTAGATCCTAAGATATGACACCTTTCTAGAGTCATATCTTTTACAACAATACTCTATATCTAAATGTCTCCATTTATTAATCAAATATTCTAGATTATTAATTTAATACTCTAAATTAATAATTATTTTATTCTAACTTTTTAAACTATGATATTTGTATTTTGGATCATCTAACAATTACCTCTAGTTAATGACTCGTCTTGATCCATTCCAACCTCATCTTCTCATTGGATTGTTGACCAAATTAGTGTTATGAATTAGTTATATAATTTGGCCTTGAAAACAACAGATAATCGAGAAGGCCTTGAGCGATGTTGGAAAGTATTGGCTCAATAGGAGCCCTCCATTCCTCACAATTTCAAAAGGCAACTCCAATAAAGATTCACAGTATTGAACACTTCAAAATATTTTTAAGCCCCTATAATAAGAAGCAGAAGAAAAATTATTGAACAAGCCAGTAGCTCTGCAGTTCAAGATTCTATCTATTTATTTCCATCAATTGTTGTTCATCAAGAAGAGATGGGAGACCGTGAGGAACGAAATGCAGAATCAAGAAATGAGGAAAGACAAGAGGAAGGAGGAAGAAAATATGACAGGAAAAGAAACTAGAGATAGAGACAAAGAATAAGTCCTCTAGCTCTTCAGGTGAACAACATCGATTGCTAAATCTTCCTGTTGGAGTACTATCAGTATTTAGTGGTGACGATATAATGAATCCTAACAAAACTCTTGATCAATTCCTTACAATTTGTGATATACATGTGGTTATACATGATGATGTCATCGTTAGAGTATTTTGGTCAATCAATCTTATGACCGGTATATGTCCATACCACAAAAATCAATCACATGTTTTATGATATTGAGTATGCATTCATGAGAATATATGCTCATCATGTTGCATATCATACCCTCCTAACTCGGTTTACTCAAATCCATTTGGAGAAGAATGAAAAAATCAGAGATTTCAATCCCAGATTTTTTAGGACTTTACAATGAATATCAGAGGATCAACATCCTAACTCCCTTGTTGCTCTTGGATGTTTCAATAATTCAATACCTACAAATGTAAAATATGAAATCAAGTCTTCCTGAATTGATACATTATAATATGTTATGAGGAAAGCACGGGATACGGAGGATGATATGTTAGAAAGAAATGCAGATATGGATATTATTTTGGGAAGAGTGCAATGATAAATGATGTCCCTCAAATTTTTAGATGAGAGCATGCCTAAACTATCTCAAAATGTGGAAGATAGAGAAGTTGCAAGAGGTATATTTCATGGTTGACCACCAAATGTTCGAGCTATTCCTCTACCAAATGAACCTTCTCATTCAAAGAAAGTTTTAGAAATTGCATAGTTGAACAAAATTGTTAGAGAGATGCAGAATGAGATAACTCGATTAAGGAGAAATGAAGAAAATAGACGACATCAATAGTACCAGAATGTTGGATCACCCACATATGGATTTAGGGAATTTCCTAAAAGAAACATGAATGTGGGCAATCCTACTACTAGGTGACGCAGACCCCCTTTCCCTCGGGATCCTCACAGGATCCTCACTAAAACCACGCCAAAGGTTAATCAAACCCTTTTTTTAAGCCACAAAGGACTTCAGGTTTCGGGAGTTGGAGAGTCTCGATGTATTTCCACAGCTCTTGGCAAATTCCAAAATCCAAATTGTCAACGAAGGTTGACTCCTTCAATGCACCGAACACACGCCCACTAATTTCGACTTTCGGGACTTTGAGCAAACAACCAACAGTCGTTCCTCTTCCCTTATGATTCCCTGAATTTCGAAATGCTGGAATGCTGAAATGGGCTCAACATCCCATGGAATGCGAGATCAATGGCCTTTTGGGATTTTCGTCAAATCTTGACCCCTCCTTTGACTTCCGCCGCATGTATCTTCTGACTGATGCTTGGGACCCGCCTTTCGGTGTTTCTCTCTTCGCGATTTTTGGAGTTGTGTTGATGATGCAACTCCACTTCTTGAGTCCCGAAACCCCAAAACCCTATTGGTACCGAACGACTATTGCCCCTCAACCTTTTCAGGAACTTTTCCCTTCCCTTTTCGGGATTTCGCGAACCTGGAGTTTGAAACTCTCGATTCCAAAGTCACTGCCTCCTCTACTGCTCGAACCCCGAAAAGACGAAATGCCGAAATTCCACACCAAAGACATGCCGCATTTCGCGACTTCGGGATTTTCAATGCAAAGTGCCCCGGCTCCTTGTCATCGGAATTTCCAAAATACCGAACCCCGAAATGCCGAAATTCCACACCTGATAATCCTTTTCGCGATTCGGGAATTTGAGTGACCAAGGATTTTGGCCTGCACTCCAAACTTACGAATCCTGAATCCCCGAAATGATCTGTCGGCTCAAATTGACCACGAGCAATAGTCCACGTTGACTCTTGATGTCAGGGTGGTGGATTCATCCAACTCCTAACCACCTTACAGCTCCTCTGGATCCTACGGTCCTCGCGACTTCACGAGTTCTCCATGGAGAATTCTGACCCCCAGATGCACTCCTCAATGACCCATGTCCAAACGACTTAGTGTTCTCCCTCCTGAAATTGACTTCTATGAGACGATTTCGATCTCCATCTCCCTTTGAGAACTTCAAAGGTGTTATCCTTCTTGAGCTTTCACTTGTAACCTCAAGCTTCCCAAAAGGATGCCTGCTCGCACTCCTTGCGGAAAATCTTCAAATAACCTCTGGTTATTTGAGTCTCCGACCCTGCGCACTCTTTGCAACAGTGATCCTCTCAATCTTCCCCTTAGTTGATAAGCTCTAAGGCTCCAACCAGCCTGCGCACACCTTGCACGTCTCTGTGATTCACCTGCACTTTGGTTGGTATGAGAACAACGATATCTCTCCTGAGCTTTCTGAGATGAAACTCAGACCCTCATCAATGCACACCTTGCGGACGTTCACTTCACTCCTTGCAGGAATTCTTAGGAAGAGAAACAATTGAAACTCATTCTTCTCCTCTCTCAGACTTCATACATTCACCATGAAATCATACACACAATGCAACATTGAAACAAATACATAAAAGAGAAACAAATCAACTATAAACATACCATTCAACAAATGTAAACAGTAAGCACCATAACACCATGAAAGTTGAGTCAAAGCTTCATATATTAACTCAAATGCTCTTGTACATGGGTTCTTCTCTATAGCTCTCTTCTACAACTCTCCATCTTATGAATTCTGAATGAATATTCAAAAAATTACAATGATACAAGGGTGAGGGTGTCTATATCCGTTTTCCCTCCTACGTTTCTAAACTATCTAATCTATTAAATCAAATCTACCTACTTTCATTAAACAGACTTAAATGCCTATTACATTAGACAGATGAGAGCAATTCTCAAGATATGTTTACAATACCTAGACATAAATGTAAGTACGCTTCCCTTAGCTATTACATTAATGTCCATTCATTGATCTCAAAACACTTCAAAATGTGCACTGGTGCTTTTCCATCTGTCTCCCACTTTTATGTTGCTTTCTTTCTTGGCTAGCTGCTTACGATGCTCCTACATCATACTCCCTCGCTTGAATTTTTTCATGAACTCCTGTTCATGAGCTCTTGCACGGTCTGTCCATGCTTATGAATTTCTGCTTCATCCTCCCAACTGGCATCTTCAACTGGATGTCCCTTCCATTTGACCAAGTATTCAAAATACTATTTTCTCCTAGTCTTTTTGATAACCCTTTTGTCAATTATGCTTTCCATTTGTGGCTCTACAGCTACAGGCATTTGTTTTTTCCATTGAATTTCTTTCTGTTCCTCCTCTGCTCCTGCTTCTTCAGCTCTATAAGGGTACAAATCCACACCATTGAATATCGATGAGATTCTGACCCCATCGGGTAATTCAATCTCATATGTGTTTTCCCCAAATTTCCTTATGACCTTACACGGTCCAATATTTTTCATCTTCAACTTATTATATGTTCCCCTTGGGAACCTCTCCTTCCTCAGATGCGCAAGAATTAGATCACCAACTTCAAATTGAAGTTCTCGCCTGTGTTGATCTGCTCTCCACTTGTATTCTTGACTTGAACTCTACAATCACTCCTTAATTTGGTTGTGAAGCTCCTTCATTCCTTCTGCAAAGTCCTCTGCACTAGCACTCCTGAATTCATTTTGTTCTGAATCATTCAATTCAGAAACTCCCCATGGATGCATTCCATATACAATCTGGAATGGACTCTGCCCTGTGCTTCTATTGAGTGAATCATTATAAGTGAATTCCACCTGTGGAAAAATGTGATCCCATTGACTGTGGTGTTCAGTCACTAAGCTTCTTAACAAATCTCCCAAGCTCCTGTTCACGACTTCTGTCTATCCATCCGTCTGAGGATGATATGTTGAGTTAAAAGACAAATTTTTCCCCAACCTCTTCCATAAGGTCCTCTAGAAATTCCCTACGAACTTGGTATCTCGATCAGACACGATACTCTTTGGCAAGCCGTGAAGTTTGATGACTTCCTTGAAAAACAGGTTCGCAATATGAATTGCGTCACTGGTTTTCTGGCATGGTATGAAATGTGCCATTTTTGAAAATTTGTCGACTACCACAAAGATCGAATCATATCCTCTATATGTCCTTAGCAGTCCCAATATGAAATCCATGCTCACTGTGTCCCACGACCTTTCAGGTATGGGCAATGGTTGGTATAACCCTGTGTTCTACCTTTTTCCTTTCGTGTGTTGGCAAATTTTGCATCTATCCATGAATTTCTTAACATTTGTTATCATCCTTGGCCAAAAATATGATCCATTCAACTTTGAGATTGTCTTGTCATGACCGAAATGTCCGGACAATCCTCCACTGTGTTTTTCCTTCAACAAATTCTCCCTCATGGAGCATTTTGGATTACATAGTTTATTTCCCCTGAACAATAATCCATCCTAGATCATGTATTCAGTCCACTAGCTTATGTCCCTGAGAATTGGATTCTCAGATGCCTCATATGCCTCTTTAAAATATGGGTCATCCCCATACATTTCTTTGAGGTTATCAAAACCCAAAGTCTTGATTATGAATTCCTGCATAAGCAAACATTTCCTGCTCAAAGCGTCAGCAACTTTGTTAGTAGTTCCAGAAATATGCTTAATAAAAAAAGTAAAATTCTGCATGAATTCAACCCATTTAGCATGCTTTTGGTTCAACTTCTCCTATCGAGTCACAAATTGCAAAGCGTGATTATCGTTGTACAAAACAAACTCCTTGGGAACCAAATAGTGTCTCCATTTCTTCAATGCTTGTATGATGATATAGAATTCTTTGTCATATGTGGAGTACCTAATCTTCGATTCTTTCAGTTTTTCACTGAAATATGCAACTGGCCTATCGTCTTGGCTCAAGACTACTCCAATTTCAAATCCACTAATGTCACACCTGATCTGGAATGCCTTGCTAAAATATGGCAAAACCAGAATTGGTTGCTCAGTGATCTTCTTCTTCAGCAGATTGAAACTCTTCTCTGCTTCCTTCGTCTAGTGAAAAGATTTATGTCTTTTCTTCATCGTATCCATCATCGGTGCGCTAATTCCACTAAAGTTTTGGATGAATTTCCTGTAGAAGCTAGCCAAACCATGGAAGCTTCGAACTTCAAACACGCTCTTCGGCAATGGCCAATTCTTAATCGCCTTTATCTTTTCTGGATCCATTTTTAATTCATCTGCAGAGATAAAAAAACCCAAATAAATGAGTTATGTCCTCATAAATGACGATTTCTTCATATTAATCAACAATTTCTCCTGTCGTAATCTCCTCATTATTGCAACTAGATGCTTTAAGTGTTCTACTTATGTCTTGCTAAAAATCAATATATCGTCAAGATATACAATGATGAATTTCCGTATGAAATCCTTCAGGACTTCGTTCATCAACCTCATGAAAGTACTGGGTGCATTCGTTAATCCAAATGGCATGACAAGCCATTCATATAGCCCCTCATTCATCTTGAATGTTGTCTTCCATTCATCACCTTCTCTCATTCGAATTTGATGATACCCGCTTTTCAAATCAATCTTTGAAAAAAACTTTGCTCCACTCAAGCAATCCATCAAGTCGTCCATCCTTGGCAATGGAAATCTGTATCTGATGGTAATCTTATTGATTTCCCTTGAGTCTGTACACATTCTCCAACCTCCTTCTTTCTTTGGGCTGAGCACTGTCGGAATAGCGCATGGGCTCAAGCTTTCTCGAATCAATCCTTTGTCCATTAAGTCCTGGACCTGTCTCTTAACTTCTTCATTTTCCTGTGGCGTCAACCGATATGCTTCTTTGTTCGGAAAACTGGCTCCAGGTATAAGATATATATGATGGATTATACTCCTGATAGGTGGCAAAGAACAAGGTGGTTCATCCACTACTATATCAACAAACTCTCCCAACAACTCCTAGATTTCTTCTGGTAAATCATCTATCCTCGTACTGGTCAAAACAATTTTGGTCTTCTTGACCACAATAAATTGTGTGTGTTCCTTCTTCTTAACCTCATTAAGAATTTCCTTACCAGTCATGAGAAGTACAGTGTTTCTCATCTCTGTTTTTACTTCTTTATCCTTAATTGGCAGCAACATGTGAGTCCTACCATTTTTCTCTAGGGTGTACGTATTCTTTCTCCCATCATGAACCACGTTTCTGTCATATTNCTTTATATCCTCCTATTTTAAATCCAACTAAACATTGTTTAGTGACATTTACCTTATGTCCTTTTTGTAGCCACAAAAATCTGTATGGGCTTGGATGTGCAACAGTCTCTAGCTCCATCTTTCCTACCATCTCTGTAGATACAAGATTGTATGTGCTACCGCTGTCCACTATGACCTTGCATACTCTATCCTTAGTTTTGAAAGCAGTCTGAAATAGACTGTTTCTTTGGGTTGGGTTCTCGGCTTCCTTCTCTGACTTCAAGAGAACTTTCCTCATCATCAAAGATCTTTTGCCCTCAACATCTTCTACTTCAACATTCCGTCCTTGAGCTTCGACAATGTGAGTTTCACCACCATCTTTCTTCTTATATGGACACTCATAGGATTTATGTCTGATTTTTCCACAGATGAAGCATTTCACTTCACCTTCTCTTCCTCTTTCCTCTTCCTTTGGCTTGAGGAAAAATATTTCTATCAGCATACTGCCTTCCCTGTGAGTTTCCTCCTCTCTCCGATTGAGTTTGAGGTTTCTTCCCCTCTTCTTTAGGTTTCTTAGTTCTGTCTTGGGAAATTTTTTTGCCTCTAGCTTGACTTCTACCTTGACCTCTTTGACCTTGCTTCCAACTCAGCTTCTCTTCAACTTTTAGAGCTATCTGATAAGAATCTTCCACATTTCGAATGGTCATCATGCTCATCTCATCTTGAATGTCATATTGCAGACCATTCATATACCTGGAAACCTCTTCATCATCGCTTTCCTGATGACCTGCTCTGATGTTTATCTAATAAAATTCTTCAGTGTATTCCTTCACTGACATCAGCTTCTGTCTCAAATTTTGCATCCTCCGAAACAAAGTGATTTGATAATCCTTGGGTATAAATTTGGCTTTCATCTTTGCAACCATTCTATCCCAGCTTTTGATTTTATGCTTGCCCTTGCAGCGTCTATCAGCCTGCAATTCATCCCACCACAGTGTTGCATGCCCTTTGAGTCTAGTAACGACATGTTTGACTTTCTCATCTTCCTCGACATCCTCATAGTCGAAGTATTTGTCTAGAGCTCTAATATAGTATAGAAGTTCTTCAACATCCAAGTTTCCTTCGTACACTGGAATGTCCATTTTCGCTCTAGCACCTACCTTGCAACAACCCTGAATAGGCGTTCATCTGCAGCATCTTCGACTGCAACTTCTTCTCCTCATTTCCAGCTTCATTTTCACTTTTAGCCTCACTGATATCCCCAACATCGACTGTGCACCTCTGTGTTGTCTCCATAGCATCAAGTCTGGCACGTAACTCACACATTTCTCTTTCCACTGCTGGATTAGGCATTGGCCTATCTCTTCTTCTTGGCAACATGGTTGTAAAAAATTTCTTTCTCTCTGCTACAGAAAGAAAATAATCTATTTTGTGCTCTGATACCACTTTGACGCAAACCCCCTTGCCCTCAGGTTGAGATCCGCATAGGATCATCACTAAAACCATGCCAAGGGTTAATCAAACCCTTTGTTTAAGCCACAAAGGACTTCGGGTTTCAGGAGTTGGAGAGTCCCGATGTATTTCCATAGCTCTTGGCAAATGCCGAAATGCGAATTGTCAACGAAGGTTGACTCCTTCAATGCACCGAACACACGCCCACTAATTTCGGCTTTTGGGACTTTGATTGAACAACCAACAGTCGTTCCTCTTCCCTTATGATTCCCCAAATTCTGAAATGTCGGAATGCCAAAATGGGCTCAACGTCCCATGGAATGTGAGATCTATGGCCTTTCGGGATTTTCGTTGAAGCTTGACCCCTCCTTTGACTTTCGTTGCACGTATCTTCTGACTGATACTTGGGACCCACATTTCGACATTTTTCTCTTCACGATTTCGGGAGTTGTGTTGACGATGCAACTCCACTTCTTGAGTCCCGAAACCCCGAAACTCGATTAGTACCCAATGACTATTGTCCCTCAACCTTTTCGGGAATTTTTCCTTTCCCTCTTCGGGATTTCCTGAACCGGGAGTTTGAAACTCTCGATTCCAAAGTAACTGCCTCCTCTACTTCATGAACCCCGGAAAGCCGAAATGTCAAAATTCCACACCAAAGACACGTCGCGTTTTGCGACTTCGGGATTTTCAATGAAAAGTGCCCCGGCTCCTTGTCATCGGAATTGCCAAAATGCCGAACCCCGAAATGCCGAAATTCCACACCTGATAATCCTTTTCGCGATTCAGGAATTTGAGTGACCAAGGATTTTGTCCTGCACTCCAAACTTACGAATCCTGAATCCCCGAAATGATCTGTCGGCTCAAATTGACCATGATCAACAGTCCACGTTGACTCTTGATGCCAGGGTGGCAGATTCATCCAACTCCTAACCACCTTACAGCTCCTCTGGATCCTACGGTCCTCGCGAGTTCTCCATGAAAAATTCTAACCCCCAGATGCACTCCTCAATGACCCTTATCCAAACGACTCGGTGTTCTCCCTCCTGAAATTGACTTCTATGAGACGATTTCGATCTTCGTCTCCCTTTGAGCACTTCAAATTTGTTATCCTTCCTGAGCTTTCACTTGTAACCTCAATCTTCCCAAAAGGATCCCTGCTCACACTCCTTACGACAAATCTTCAAATAACCTCTGGTTATTTGAGTCTCCGACCCTGTGCACTCTTTGCAACAATGGTCCTCTCAATATTCCCCTTAGTTGATAATCTCTAAGGCACGAACCAGCTTGCGCACACCTTGCACGACTCTGTGCTTCACCTGCACTTCGGCTGGTATGAGAACAACGATATCTCTCCTAAGATTTCTGAGATGAAACTCAGACCCTCGTCAACGCACACCTTGCAGACGTTCACTGCACTCCTTGTAGGAATTCTCAGGAAGAGAAACAATTTAAACTCATTCTTATCCTCTCTCAGACTTCATACATTCA
>SNQJ01S0040562.1:88961-105668 GCA_010110895.2 Picea sitchensis | reverse complement strand
ACATAACAGAGAAACAAATCAACTGTAAACATACCATTCAACAAATGTAAACAGTAAGCATCATAACACCATGAAAGTTGAGTCAAAGCTTCATATATTAACTCAAATGCTCCTGTACATGGGTTCTTCTCTACAACTCTCTGCTACAACTCTCCAGCTTATGAATTCTAAATGGTTATTCAAAAAATTACAATGATACAAGGGTGAGGGTGTCTATATCTGTTTTCCCTCCTACGTTTCTAAACTGTCTAATCTATTAAATCAAATCTACCTACTTTCATTAAACAGACTTAAATGTCTATTACATTAGATAGATGAGAGCAATGCTCAAGATCTGTTTACAATATCTAGACATAAATGTAAGTACGTTTCCCTTAGATATTACATTAATGTTCATTCATTGATCTCAAAACACTTCAAAATGTGCGCTGGTGCTTTTCCAGTTGTTTACCTCTTTTATGTTGCTTGCTTGCTTGGATGGTTGCTTACGATGCTCTTGCATCACTAGGCCTAGAGATCCCCAGTTTCAAAATCTCAATGTTGTTGTAATAGATGAAATTATTGATGAACTTATTAAGGAATATCACCTATTCTTAGATCCTCTTGAAGTCAATAATGAAGGATCTTCTAGAATCCTTGAATCCATGGAGATAGATGATGATACAATGTCATTTTCAGAAGCATATTTGATAGTAGAAGAAGAAATTTTGAATAAATAACAAGAGAATGTAGTCCAAACAAGGGCACAATTGAATAAATTCAAAGAGAAAAATAGTATTTCCCCACAATTGGACAAAGTTAAAGGTGTCCCAACTCTTCCAAAAAATGTTTCTTCCCAAGCAAATTACAAGAATAAAAGGAAAATTTCTCAGAGGAATAATTATGAAAGGGTAAACTCTACGAAGATTACTTATAATAGTGTTGACGATGTGACAAAATTTCATATTAACATTCCATTTTTTGAGGTATTCAAAATTCCTCAACAAAAAGAAAATCTAATTAAAGTAATAGAAAATGGAGATAAAAATGATACAAGGGTAGAGGCAGCAATCAACAACAATGTTATGTCCCTTTTATGAGAACATGAGGAAAGATTCCTCCCTTTTATATATATTTGGAGACACCTCAACCGATATTACATAATTGTATGGTAGATAGTGGTACCACAAACAACATCATGTCCCTTTTGCATAATGTAAGCAGTTGGCTTGGAATTCACTAAGTATTATGAAATTGGAGAGAACATTTATGCAATTTATTCAAGAAAATTCCCAACATACTAAGAAATCAAGGATTTTTTTGCATGGATAAATTATGCACCACATATCAGGATTGTTTTCACTATAATTGTGATTGGCCTACCTGCAACATATGTTGTTGTTTTAGGAAGGGAATAGTGTTTTCCCTTGGGGGGATACATAATGAATGATGGAAGTTGTATGATGTTGCCAAATAAAGATGGTAGACTTACAAGGATCGCTCGTGAACATAGAAATCTTTTTCTATTCAAGAAAAAATAAATTGAAGCAGTGGTAAACTACATCGATGTTTTTCATGGTAATTATTCCATTTTAATTAGATATTATACGAGGATTGAAAATAATGATGAACCTCTACTCCATGGATTTTGGAAAATGTTTTTTGATGGTGCTTCCTCAAAATATGGATATGGAGTAGGTGTGATATTTAAAAGTCCCCGGGGACAATTGCATCCACATGCATTTTGATTACAATTTGAGTGTACAAACAATGAGGTGGAATATGAAAGGATGAAGGCTTATGTTGAAAGAGTTTGGGATCTTGTCCATACATTTAGTTCCTTCAACATATCATTCATTCTTAGGGAAATAAATTAGAGGATTGATTCATTGGCAGTGTCGGCCTCACTTTTCAATCTGGAATCATCTTATAATACATTCCATGTTAAGATGATTTTTTGCTCATCAGTACCAGAAAACCAAGATTTTTGGCAAATATTAAAAAATGAAGAACATATTGTTGAATTTCTCATGGAGCAAAGCATTGATGAAGAATATTTTTCAGAAAACCATAAGTCTGAATATCTAAATCATGGAAGTGATTTGAGCACTGAATTTAATGTTCTTCTAGAATATTTGTTTACTCAAGATGATCAAATATGGAAGAGCAAACCTATTGAAGAAACATCACTTAGAAAAGTACAAGATGTTCAGAAAATGAATATTGGAACTCAACAAAACCTAAAAAAAAAAAAATTGGGAAGCACATGTACCAAGGCGGAAATTGACCAATACATCAAGCTCTTCTTATATTTCCAGGATATTTTTGCAAGGGCATATGATGATTTGAAAGAATAAGATACAATTATTATCCAACATGTCATACCTTTGAAGGAAGGAACCAATCCTATTATACAGAAGACAAGGATAACCAATCCTAAACTAAAACCTTTGGTTAAATTGGAACTTGAAAAGATGGAAACGACATGAATTATTTTTTCAGATAGACATTCTGATTGGAAATCAAATCTAATGGTAGTAAGAAAAAAGAATGGATAAATCCAATTATGTGTTGATTTCCAAGATCTTAACAAAGCTTCTCTGAAACATAATTATCCTCTACCCAATATGGAGATGTTGGTACAACAAATCACCGGTTCTACAATTATTTTTATGCTTGATGCATTTTCCGGATACAATCAAGTGTTGGTGGAAGATGAAGACGGACATAAAACGACATTCACGACACCTTGGGGAACATATGCCTAGATTTCAATTCCATTTGAGTTGATGAATGTGGGAGCTACATTTCAAAGAGCCATGGATCATGCGCTTAAGGATATGATAGGGAAAATTATGGTAGATTATCAAGATGACCTAACACTCTACTCAAATTTGAGATAACACCATCTCTCACACCTCCGAGAAGTTTTTGAATGATGCAGACTATATGGAATCTCTTTAAATCCTAAGAAATGTCTATTTTCATTTTAGAAGGGAAGTTTTTGGGTCACATTGTGAGAAAAGATGGAATGTGTGTGTGTGTGTGTGTGTGTGTGTGTGTGTGTGTGTACCCAGAAAGGATCAAATCCATAGCTGAGTTGAAACCTCCTATGAGTCGCAAATTTGTTCAATCATGTATTGGGAAAATAAACTTTGTCAGAATATTTGTTCCAGACTATGCATCAATCATTAATCCTATCAACAAGTTGCTTAGGAAAGATCAAGTCTTTGAATGGTCTGATAAAGATCATAAAAATTTCTTGAATATAAAGTCGGGGATTTTCACAACTCCAGTTCTTATTAGTCCTAATTTTGAGAAATATTTTATCCTATACTCTTTTTCCTTAGAGGAAACTATTGTTTCCATATTGACCCAGAAGAAGGATTTGAAGGAAGATCACCAAATTTATTTTATGAGTAAATGCTTGCAAGAGTACGAACTGAAATATTCTCCCATGGAGAAACAAGCATTTTCCTTGGTCAAAGTTGTCTCTTACTTCAGGAATTATATTCTGACATCACATGTCTGAATGGTATAAATACATCATCTTTTATTTAAAGTTGGGGAAATTTCTATCTGGCATGATAGCAAAAGAAATGAGATTACTAAAGATGAAATCAAATTCTTATGTGTTAGTTTCTAGGATTTTATTCCAGAGAAATTTTGATGGTATGTTGTTAAGATGCCTAAGCCACTCTAAGTCCATTGAAATGGTGAAGGAAATGCATGAAGGTGTTTGTGGTGGACATTTTTCTCCAATGGTAACATCACATGGAATCTTGCGAGCTGATATTTATTGGCCAACATTATTCATATATGTACATGATTTTATAAAGAAATGTTTGCCATGCCAAAAAATTAATGGTAAAGAGAAGAGGGTTGTTATTCCTATGAAGATAATCATAGTTGAAATTCCTTTCATACAGTGGGGTTTGAATGTTATTGGCCCCATAAATCCTAAATCCATTAATGGCCATTCTTACATAATAAAATCCCCTAATTATTTTTAAAAATGGGAAGAGGCAATAACATCAAAGGAAGCCAATACTGAGCATCTTATTCAGTTTTTACAAGAGAATATTTTATCAAGATTTGGTGTTCCAAAGAATTTTATCACAGATAATGGTTCTATATTCATCAGTTTGAAGTTTGCAACCTTATGTGGTAAGTTTGGTATAGTAATGGGAAAATCATCAAATTACCATCCTCAAGGAAATGGATTGGCTAAATCGACCAAAAAATATCTATTGCAAATTCTCAAGAAGACAATATCTACAAACCAAAGGGACTGACACAATAAGATTTTGAATTCTTTATGTGAAAGTAGAATAACACTAAAAAATAGCACTAGACATTCTCATTTCTCCTTAGTCTATGGAAAATATGCTCGATTACCAATACATTCGGATCTCAATGAATTATACATTGCCACTGGGATTTAAGGTGAAGAAGGGAATACACTAATGCAAACTCAATTTCATCAATTGATGCAATTGTAGGAGCAAAGAGAACATGCATTAGTAAATGTCCAGAAAAGGCAGGAAGTAGTGAAAAAATATTTTAATCAAGGTGCCACAACCAAATATTTATGAAAAGATCAATTTGTCTTATTGTGGAATAAGGCCAAAGAAAAACCTCCATTACACTCAAATTTTGATTCCCTATGGATTGGACCTTACTAGATTGAAAATATATGTGGCTTCAATTCATATTTGTTAAAAGGAATGGATGGCCAAGTTTTAAAACCGCATGTCAATGGGTAGCATCTGAAACATTTCTTCTCTTGATCTTGTCATTTGTTTTAACAACCAATGTACTATATTCCACTCTGTATCATTTATGTGTATAGTCACCATGTATAAATACCTCCTCGACTCCATTCCCAGTGGACTAAGGCATTGTGGGTTCTTATCAACCCGCAAGGGGTCACTGTCCTGCAGTTGGAGTCGATATGTTGATTTTTTTTCATGTATCACCTTTGATTTCAAATGTTATCCATGTATAGAACCCTTCCCCCCCATTTCCTTTTCATTTCATAGTCAACCGCGTGTCTATAGTTTCATTAGATGTCAAGAGTATTTTCATATGCTTAGAATACTTATCCATTTTGATGACTTGTGAGGGATTCCTTATGTTGTGTGGAGATTCTCCTTTCCAAAACCATTTCCCTTCACTCTACACAAAACTTTCCCTTGCACAAGTCGTGTTCTACATAAGCCAACACTTGGGTTATTTTCAAACTTTTTCTTTAGTGTAGAGAACCCAACACCACCCTTCTCTCTACACAAATCTTGTCTTCCCATACCCCGTTGTTTCACACTTCTGCCTCCTCCATAATACACCCATGTACTCCAAAACATATACTCCTTACTTAGTCATTTGATGGTTATGGTTGTGTAGAAATCTTGGCATGCCATATCCCCCGCACATATGTACTTCCACACAACCCTCACCTCCGCACACTTATACTTATGCACAACTATTGTGTGGATAACCTTGCACATTTGGCTCCCTGCACACATCAATCCATCTACACTTCCACACAACTAAATCTTTAAAGAAATTATCTCTCTCTACCCTTGTTCCATACTTAGTGAAATTCTCATTGGACTATCATGCACCTTGTGCACTTTTCGAAGGTCATTTATGATTCATTAATGAGTTCTGATTCACAAGGTAAAAGGTTGTAATTTGGAGTTAAAGTGGACTGATTATCATGTTTTCCAATGAAACACTTTCTTTTCAAAATAACTTCCATTTATGGTTTGTGCATGTCCTGAAGGAAATTGTATGTGATGAAGGGATGTTTTATTAAATGTTATTCATGAGATTATCTTTTAAACACATGAAGACCCTTAATTCATAAGTAATGGTGTCATGTATATCAAAGTGCATTAGAAGAATAAGAAGCATGGTAACTAGAAGAAGAAAAGAGCCCTTTTATGGAGATACTATCAATTCCCTCATGCACCAAGACAAAAACTTCCATTGTTCAACTACATATCAGTGTTTCTTTATCTTAACTACTGAGCAGAATCTTAAGAACAAGATTTGGACGACTCTCCTAGTGATTTTTGGTTGCATGCCCAAATTTTTTGATTTTAGGGAGTTGGTTTCTTAGTGTGCTCGCCGATTTGATTCAAAAAGTAGAACAATTTGAGTAGCAGTCGAAGGAAAGAACATAATTCTACTAACTCCCAAATTTTTCAAAAGGACGCTTTGATTACTCGACTCTAATAGAAGTCTCAAGCTTCAAGACATTGATTCTTTCCTAGATTCCCAGGGTGGTGGGGTGAATTTGTTGAAGGGATCCATGGTTCCATTAGCAAAAATAAAAGTTGATATTTAAACTATTGACATATCTATGTTGTCAGATTTGTATTGATATTTTTCATGGCTATTTGTGCATTTAATGGGACGAGATTCTACATATCACATTCCTAGGTCAGTTTTATATGTATTGTATTTTTCCTTCCGAAAAGAAGCTATGTTTGAATGGGTTGAGGAAACTCAAACAAAATTTCCTACTTGCTGGCCAATTACTTGAAAACTCAAAGATTTTTCATGGCCACATGTCTGGTCCTAGCGATTACTTTTTGGAATGTGTTTGAAGGATTTCCCTTGAGGGGTAATTTAGATGTTAAAAGTGAACCTGTCCAATTATGGTACCCAGTTCTTTGGAAGCATAAGGAACCATTCCATTTTTTCCTTATTCAAGATAAATTTCTTAAAGAGTTTAGATACATGTTGATCGAAGTAGCACTAGCAAGGATAACTCAAGAGGTAGAGGATTTTATCAAGGGAAAAGGATTTTGTGTGCACAAAGAAGACCATACTTACATAAGGTTGTGTGGATATGACTAGGGAATCCCATTTCTTTTCGCTACATTTATTTGTGATCAGTATTTTATTGTCGAAATCTATAGGCAATACAAAACATGGGCCACCCTTTTTGATAAAAAGAGAAAGAGGAAATTCATTTCCCTACCCTTTAATGTAGCCAACGTGACAATAAGAATTTCCCTCCATTTAATAGAAGTTTCTGAAATGCTTAATGCATTTAACTTGAAGGAAGCAAAACCTCTCAAAGGTTTTGAGCCTAAAGGGTTTTTTTTCTAAAAATTTGGCATCCATGAGGTATAGAAACCTTTTCATAAGGGTTGCATAAGGAATTGATGACAATGACCCAAATACTCCTAATAATAAATAAAAGAAGTATGCAATGATGATTTGGCCACTGAGATTATTTCAAATACTCAAAAACAACAAACCAGAACAAGTTAAAGAGGGAAAAGTGCAACTAATGTGAAATCTTCTTATGCCCCCCATCCACGTAGAATTTCCTCCTTTTTCACAGAAGAAACAAGAGTCAAATGTAAGAAGAGAAGATAATAATGAAGGACATGTTAGAGGATATGATGAAGATGATTCCCCTCGTGATAACATTGAAAAGATGCATGTTTTTCCACAGCCTAAAAGGAAGAGAAGTTCAAGTAAGAAAGGATCGCATAATTTTGAAGGGACAAAAGATATTGTTGATATGGAAGTCGATAGTGCCACTATATCTGACTAGGTAGCATTACAGATGGCTCAAATTCAACGAATAGCAAAGGAGTTGGCTCGGGAAGGACCAACTATTTTTTCAAGAGTTATCTTTAACATTGCATAATTCCCAATATAATAAGGAAGAAAGAAAATTGAAAATAGAAAATATCCATGTTAAGAATAAGAAAATAACTCAAAAATGGAATTCAAATGTGGACATTTTAGGATTCATACCCTTGGGACTCCTCAAATTGAATATCACCACTGGAGATGGTCCTTCTCACTCTATTTTGGAGTAAGAGCTAGAAAATATTGGGTTAAAAAGAATAATAAGCGTACTCAAGGATACATTGAGTCATAAATCTTTGTTTCACGAAACCATTAGCTATTATTTCTCCAGATCAAATGCCTAAGAGTACACCAGAGACATCGACATGGGTAAATAAAGCTGCCAAGTTGTTGAGCAGAGTAAGATTATGGAACCTGTCACAATGAATCACCATCTTTATGGAATATTTGCAAAAATATTTGGAACATGATAAAAAAAAATTATAAATGTTTTAAGTACTTTTGTTGCACGGGTGTCAAGTTTAAGTGATTTCCATAGAAATAAAAAATATTTACCTTCAAACCATAGAATAAAACAAGTGAGAGTAGGTTGGTTAGTAAGAATTCAAATTCTACGAGGTTCAATTTCCAATTGTACAAAGATTAATGACAAAATAAGCAACGCATTCCTTAAAGCACTTGAAATTGTTAAAAAACTTGAGGCCACACAACTAGTAAGAGAGTCCATGCATATACCTAAGGAGCAATTGGAGATGAAATTGAGTGTATTTAAAGCTTCATGGGGGAGTGAGTTTGTCAATATCATTGATTTTTTGAAAGAAGAAATTAAGTGGTGGTTAGTTACTTTTGTGAATGATAATGAAGACCACCTCACATTAGTTGAATAGTTATGCTTCAAATTTAAAGAAATGGAAGAAGAAATATGCTCGCTCTGGGTTAAGAAAAACATCACGGTTCTACCAATGAAGGAGTATGTTAAAGAGTGGCTCAAAATATCATTAGCGCAAATAATTAATCCAAAATAACAACCAAGAAGTGGTTATACCAAAAAGACATCAAAGAGAGAAAGATCCATCCATCCACTATTCCTCTGTTATTTTTGTGAGTGCATTTATTTTTGAAACATTTCCCTTCTTTCGTCTCAGTCTTTGATCATCTAGATTTTTTGGTGTATTGTTCATTTATAAAGTCGATCCCTTATTTCATTTCTCCTTTTCTTCCATGTTACCGTTACTATTTTATTTGTTCCAAAGGAGCCCCATCCCAATCCATTTGGATAAATGCATTTCTTTGAATTGTTTAAGTACCAGGAACATTGTGTTTTGCAATAGGAAAGCACTTTATTCGAACTTGAACATCAATCTATAATATTTTTTACTCTCGTAGAGAGCTATTCCAAGAGCTCATGACATTTGTGGTTTCATAATTTATATAAGCATGAGATCTCGTGTATGTTTCTCCTATGCATCTTGTGATTTTAAATGAAAGAAATCATTTAAATCTCTCTAAATTTCAGGTCCATCAATCTTATTTTATGTCCATGAGTCTTACTTCAAATATTTTTCTCTCATCACTTGAATGAATGGATGTGATGATATTGATATAGAGATTATGTTTATTGTATGTGAGTTTATTATTATTCTACTATAATTTATTTACTACATGTTCAATTACTTTACCACCTGGTCCACTCACAGGTGTAGATGATATGACTTCTTAAGCCTGTTGTTTAAACAAGTATATTGAAAATCTAAGTGTGAAAGAGGAGTACCACCTCTATAAAAATATAAAGGGTATCTTGATAACTTCTTTAAGAATACCCTAGGAGTTTGACTCTTGTCCCTAACATGAAAAGAGATCAACAATGAGGTACTCAATAATTGCTCAATTCCATAGCTACTTGATCTAAGTTTCAATGATCAGTTTAGGTTCTAGTATAATTTTTCCCTCTTCATCGAGCTTTGGAAACATAGTTTGAACATGGATATTATCATCGATTACCTTCTTTAAATAAGAAACTCAGAGGATTGGATGCACATGTGAATATGAAGGCAACTCCAATATCTAATCCATACTACCAATCCTCTGCAACACATTCAAAGGGACAATAATACTTGGGTGATAATTTATTGTCCTTATTTTGTTGCTTGAGGATCATTTGTTTGTATGGTTGCAACCTCAAAAATACACAATCCCTCATTTCAAAGCACCTTTCTCTATAATGTTGATATTCTTGTTGTTTCATCCTGTTTTGTGCTATATCCAAGTTGTCATTCAATAGTTAGAGAACCTCTTGTTGGTTCTTAATGTGATATTCTACTTCTTGAACCTTAGGTTTCCCTCTCAAGGGTTATGTGATGTATGGAGTATGATACCCAAATAGTGCCATAAATGGGGACAATTTGGGTGAAGCATGGAAGAGTTGTACCATCATTCTACCAAAGGTAACCATTTGATTCATTGTGATTATTTATCAGATGCAAATAAATTGAGATAACCTTATAATCATTTATTCACAATCTCAATTCTCCCATTAGATTAGGGATGGTAATAGGAGTTGTGAGTTGGTTGAGTACCCAAATAAGACAAAAATTAAATTCAAAGCATGCCTAGTTTTTCTCACTCTATCCACCACCACCATTATGAAAGTATTTTATTCATACTTTGGTAGATCTATGATCAAATACATTGATACTTATTCCAAATGTTCATTGTGTATGACTAATGGTTCTATAAGAATCAATGTCTTGATCATCTATCCTTTTTTCTATTGGCAAACCAAACACTCTACCACAAACTTGTGAATATCCATTCTAAAACCTTCCAATAAAAAAATCCTTCTTGATCTTGTGATCATTATTCAAAAATATTGATTATCTCCCTATAGGAGAAGTGTGAAATTTTGAAAGGAAGTTTTGTTTGAATTGAGAATTATTACATGAATATAGGAAATCCTTATATCAAAGTGAATCATTTTTCCACGCATATTTATATGATGCACTAGGGTCTTGTATTAGTTCTTGAATCAACTATCCCACATTCTAGTCCTGCTATCATTCTATATATACTTCTTCTACCCAATCATCTTGTAGAATCAATATCGCAATATAAGGCCTCAAAGTATTCTTCTTTCCTTCAAAATTCATATGTCACCACTTTTTATTTATTTATTTTGTAGATAATTTCAAAGTCATAGTCAAGAATTTGTGTGACCCAATTTTTTTCTCTTTTGAAGATAGTAATTATTCCAAGAAGTACTTCAGACTATTATGATTTTTTTTTTAACATTGAAGTGTCTTCCTATTACATAAGGGTGTCATTGCTTAAAAAAATGTAGTATGGACAACATTCCATGCTCATAATGGGTTTGATTAATTTATTACCTTTAATTTGGAAATGTTCAAAGACAAGGGACCTTCCTTATTGTAACTACATCAATGAAATGCTATGAGGAATCACACTCCACAATAAATGTTTTTACAAAGTTAGGCATGGCTAAGCAATTAGTCATACAAAAGGCCTCCTCAAGTTTTTCAAAAGCTTGGGTTGTTTCTTCGATCCAAAAAAATGCATCATGTTTCAATAATGATCTTAGAGGTGTTGTTATTAGACCATAGTTCTTAACAAAGTTGTGGTAATAGATTACCAATTCTAATAATCCCCTGAGGAATTCTTCCATAGTTATAATTTTGTTATGATCCACCTTGACACGCTCATGAGATACAATATGATCCAATTATTCCACTTCATGAACCCCAAAAGCACACTTGGAAGGCTTTGCATCAGTTTTTTCTCCTCCAATACTTTTAAGACCATGTTGATATGGTGTATGTGCTCTTCCCAAGATTTACTATAAATTAATACATCATCAAAAGATATCCACACAAAATTTCTAAGGAAAGGTTTGAAAATAGAATTCATCAAAATTTTGAATGTTGAAGTAACATTAGTGAGGCGAAATGGCATCACCATAAACTCATAATGATCTTCATGTGTTCTAAAGGTTGTTTTTGGGATGTTTTCTTTCCTCATTCTATTTAATGATAACCTCATCGAAGATATTGGAAAAGAAAAATTCTCCCTATAATTCATTAATGATGGGAATGAGAAACTTACCTTTAATGGTGATGTTGTTGATACCTCTATAATCAATACACATGTGCCATTAATAATCCTTTTTGTAAACCATCACCACTAGTGAACAAAAATCTCTTTAGCTAAGTCAAAAGATGCCAACCTCTAGCATTTCTTGAACCATAGCCTTAATCTCACTCTTTTGGGCATAGAGGTAATAAGTTCAAATGTTAGGAGGAAGCCTCACTAAAATCAATTTAATAGCATGATCATGCTATCGAGCAAGATCAAAACCTTTGGGTATCTCAATAAATACCTTGGAATTATTGTGGATAACTCTTTAGAGATCGACCAAGGGAACAAAGGGTTTATATGTTTGAACATATAGTGTGCACAATTGTGCAATTATAGTAATAGGTGTCCCTTTTCTAAAAATTTTGTCATCTTATTAGAGCTTATCACTTTAGATTATTTTCCTTGCATACCTTTGATTTCAACTTCCTTTCCTTTTGAGGAAAATCTCATGAAAGGTTCTTGAAAGTTAAAATCCATTGTTCCCAATGGTCATAACCAATGGACCTTTAGTACCATATTAACCCCAACATTTGATGGAAATCATTGGGTTATCCAAGAAAAAATCCTTCACAATGAGCTTAATACTATGTCAATTCCTTAAACAGATTATGGTACCTCCATTTGCAATCATTACTTGTAACAATTGGTGTTGGATATATAAAGCAATTGAGAAGCTCGCTAATTCATTGTTAATGAAATTATGGGTACTACCATAATCAATCAACATTGTTACCTTTTTATTTATATATCCCTCTATCTTAAAAGTTTGAGGATTGCTAATTCCAACCAAAGCATGACAAGATATGGTTGGATTAGTCTCTTTCAATTTTTTATTTGTTCTTATTCCTCCTTAAAACCTATGTAGAATACTTTTTTCTCACCACACTTATGACCCTTACTATATTTGTCACAATTAAAACATAGTCTATTTTCTCTTCTTTCATCCATTTCGTGATGTGACAACCTTATAGGTTGAGTGAGGTTAGGAGAGAGAACATTATGCTCTCTATATAAGGTGTTAGTGACAACCCTCTTGGTAGCCATATTTTTACTTTAAACTCTTTTTTCAACACTAAGATCATTCCATGGATTAAGGCTCTAGGAGATGCACCTCACATTGAATGCTCTCTTTTAAAGTTCCCATAAAGAGATACAACAAATTATCCTCTGGAAAGTTATTCACTCTGAGACTCAATTTTGAAATTGTTGAATGTGGTATGTAACTGGACCTCTTTCTATCAATTGGCTAAAGAGATTTTGCTTATACCATCCCCATAATTTGTTATCTATTCATTTGTAAAAATGTAAAAAGAGAAAATATAGTCCTTTTTGCAATCACAAATCCATCGATGCAACATAAATTGATCAATTTCTAAAAACAATGATGCAATAGTTACCTTTTGTAGAGTTAGCACTGGTGGAAATCAAAGAATTGCTTCATAATTAATATCCATGTTATGGGATCATTACCATCAAATTTCCTCATATCAATATTCGGAATGAATTAGTTCCTTGGTCCCAAATTGAAACCACGATGATGTGGATATTGAAGTGATGAATGATCTAGTCTCTGGGACTCAATCCTCTTGTTCTCCAAATGTGTTAAAATTTTATCCATATGTGATTGGGAATTTATCCTCTTGTTTTCATTGTTCTCTTCTTAAAGAGGAGAATTTAGGATAAGGAACCCTTTTATCTCCTTGATAAGGTCCTCCTTCATGTCATTAAGATAAGTTTTGCTTGTCATCTCTTTGAGACAATATTTTATTTCCATCTCTTTTGTCATTTGTTTGACATCACTTTTCCTTGCCATCTCTTTGAAATCATATTTTCTTACTATGTTTGACTCAATATCATCCTTGAAATTTTGGAATTCTATTTGAGTTATCATATTTAGGATGTCAACCTTTCTTGCCATTGTATATTCTATGTTCTTTATTCTTTCTACAAGATTGGACACCTTAAGTTACATATCTTTGTTCTCTTATTATGTTAATAATGATCTTGTAGAAGAATCTACAAGAGTTTCATTTGAATTATTATATCTAGACATCACGGGCTTAGGGTTTTGCAAAGTCTTGTATGCTAGTTGATCTTGAACCTATTACAACTTCACCAAATCTAGTCCTCCATTGATGAAATTTTTACAGGATGTAATTTGATATTTCATCTTCATTATCCCACTAATTATATGCAATTTGAACCTTCCAAGATACATTTATGGTGGAATTACCAAAACCTCCCATTTTTTCCATATTTCATGAGAGTGGACTTGTATAAACAACACCCTTTCCAATATTTCCCTAACATATATGAAATTTGGACCTAAAACACCCTAGTCTATATTTGATCCAATTCCACTAGTGGAACACAATTTTAATATTGCAACCTTAATATATGGTTTTTTACCAAAGCCATTTTTTTAATCCTAGTTTAAGAGCTAGAAAAAAACCCTAACTTGCACAATCTATAACTCTGAAACTATAGCAAACTAGATTTTAGAATTTTATCCAATACACTTCACTTTGTCTTGTATCAACCCCAAAAATTTCACTCAATGTGTTTGATATTAAAAAATGTTAGAATGAAAATTGTAGGATGACTAGTTTGAAGGGTTCAATCCAAGGATCATCTACTCTTATACCAAATGTTATGCACCAAATAGCCAAATAAGCATAAAAAGGAGACAATTCAACAATGTCATGCCTAAATCAAGTGAAAGAGTGAATGAATAAAATCATCTTTGATGGAGAATTCACTTTTTGCAATATATCAAATGCAAAACATAATATAATCTTTCAAAAGAGTCTCCTTGATGTATATATAGGACACAGAGGGCTAAAAATAAATGAAAAAAATATGACATAGCTAGAATTAATGTAATGATAATAAATGAGGATTGTGGTATGGGTTTAGCATGGATGATTCAATCGATTGATCTAACCCTTGGGATATATATATTTGAGATTTTATAGGGTTTGATCCATCATGATGGAAGAGGAGTAACACTTGGACTATCGAGAAGATCCTTCAAATATATCAATATTCAAATCAAAGGAGGAAATTATTTGTCATTGGAATAAGGAAAAAATATTTTTTTTGGATAGGTCAACTCCAAGGGATCTAAATCCTTTCATTGCATGTATTTAAAGCATGGAAAGGGACAAATACACCACCCAAAGTGACAAGGTAATGGAACCTCATGTTTCTAGGTCCCTTACTTATCACCTTAAGAACACCCAAAACATAGGTAAAGTGCATCTATATCCTACAAATGATGTAGGTAAAGGTCATTTCATTTAGAGTACTAGTAGAGGATTGAGTTCAGTCTGATCCTTCATGCATAGGACATGTGACACTAGTCTTCTACTCTCAAGTAAAAATTAATTCTCGGATCTTTATCGGATGGGATTCAAGTTAGGGCTACCAAAAAAGTGGAAATATTTGTGGGTCCTTGGATATACACTCAAATCTTAGAATATGTAAAGGTGTCATTTTGTTGCAATTTATGTCATAGATGTGAACATTTAAAGTTTCAATGCTCAGCTGGAACTCCTTTGTCCAATGTAGGAATAAAATGGCTTATGAGGTTCTGAAAGGAACTATTCCTAAAGGAATTGGAGCACAAGTATCAAAATTTTGGGTGAGGAGTGAGAGCTCAAATCCCAAGCTATAATCTTGGGAAGAGTAGTAAAATGGTGAATTTTTACCTTTTTTCAAATCCCAACAAGGATTCCTCCTCCATCATTGATTTTGAATTATTGAATCTAGAAGCACTAGTGCAAGGTAAGGATGTCATGGTAAAGGACTATGTGCCTTTTAACTGGCTCCTAGTAAGAGAAATGTCCTCCCTCTTATGTTTCCCCTTTTATTTCTGTCTATGGACAATAATGCTCTAAATTCAATGTTGTTTTAGAATTCAATGTCAAGGATAGTTTATAAAGAGGATGGGATATCATGGATATTTCTCCAAATCACCCCAACCTATATAATCATTCCCAAGTGATTCTTTCTCTTTAATCTCTAGGGAGCGAGGTGTCACCATGTTCAATCCTGGATAAAATCCCTAACCTACCACCACAGCTTAGTAGAAAGTGTGAGGTGGTGGGTATTGAAGGTAGGAGGATTCTTGAGAAAGTAGACCTATCCAAAAATAATTCCTCTCCCCCATTTTTCCCTTACATGGAATCTCAATCTAGGCCTATCCTTCTCCCCTCTATGATTGTAGTATTAATTTGGGCTAGTTTTTAAAAGGACCTAAGAAGGTAGGGGTGTGTCCTTATCCTAAGAAATCATCTAGATACAATTTGAGATCATATAATTCATCAAATTATGAAGTAAACTATGGATCTGTGGCTAGGGATTTGTGTTTATAAGTTTAACATTCTAATCCACTTACTCCTAGTAGAAAATCCAGGTTAAAATTGGCATAGAAAAAAGTCGAGCATGAGATAAGGAGTGGAAATAAACTCTTTATTTTGGGGGCCCTTAAAGTAAGGAAGGCCTTTTGCAAGAGTAATTAATTATTTCCATGTCCATCATCATTAGGGGGTTGGGATCCTCCAAAATAAAACTATCCCTAAAGTGCCTCATTAAGGCTCAGGAACCAAATATTTTGATGATTAAAGACATTGTGATTGATAGTGAAAGATTTGACAACTTTCTTTCTTCCTTTATTAAAAATTGGAAATGTGTAGTTTTGATTCAGATGGTAAATCAAGGGGAATCATAATTAGATGGAACTGCTCCTTCCAACATTACAAGGAAAACACCTTCTATCAAAGGTTTTTGTAGATATTTTTAATGTTACAAGATTGGGCAAGATTTTCACTAAAACCTCTACCATTGGTAGCAAAGGTTTTAATCAATTTTCACTATAACTAAAACTTCTAGGTGACCAGAGGTTCTAACAAAGATTTTTTTATTGGTAAACTTATATCGATAATGTGTACTACTGCTCCA
>SNQJ01S0040562.1:51277-77843 GCA_010110895.2 Picea sitchensis | reverse complement strand
TCGGGAAATGTGAGATAAATGAAAGATGGTTAATATTTCGTGACAGTGATATCGTAGTTTTTATTGTTGTTAATAACAAATATGGTGCAATAACCTTGACTTATGTACAATAAATTACTCCGAGTTAGTAAATTAAGGTGGTTTTTCATTTAAACAATGGTGAACTTGGGTTTCATTGTCGGAGTCCTTTAGTCACGCGCCTTCCGTAAGGGGCGTAATTGTTCTTCTTATTTTGTTATACTTGATTGTGGTTAGTTTTACTTTGTCGCTAAATGTTTGCGTTGTGCACCTTATGCCTATGGTCGTTTATTGATGCAGTTACTCGTCGTGTGCCTTTAGTCTTCTTGTGATGAATATCATGGTCGCGTCTTGTCGGTTGTCTAGGGCATCGCACAGTTAGCGTGTTGTTACTTCTACACGCGCGCACACACGTAAGGAAAAATAAATAAAAATTTGCACCTGTTATTAGAATGGTTGTCGTAACGAGGCGGTTCGTTACAACATTTGAAATCCATTTTTTACCAATTCTAGGGAGAAAAACTTTCACTGAACCTTTTCATTGAGGTATATGAGTTGTGTCATCATCTAAATAAATCGGATTTAGTTGAACATCCTTATAATTCCAAAAATAGTCTCTGCGATAATTCATATGTTGAGTAGCCCCTCTGTCCAATATCCAAAGATTTTCAAATGAATCTACATGATGAAATGTTGAAAAAACATATTCATATTGATCATCCTAGTAATATTGATCCTCTGCATATTGAATTGATTGTTGAGAATTTTAATTTGATGTATGCTTAAACTTTGGCAATTGATCATTACTTGTAAGACAATTTGATGCATAATGACCCATCTTTAAACATCTTTTACATCTTACTTGATTGAAATTTTTGCCTCTTCATGACTGTGCATTATTATTGGGAGGATTACTTTGAAAATTTTGTTGATTAAAATTGCTACAACCTCTACCTTAACCATGGCCTCGATTAGAAGACCGATTCTGAAAATTTCCAAAATTTGATTTTCCTCTTCCTTTAGAACTTTAAGCTTTAGTGAAAAGAATATCTTATCCTGATTGTTTTTGTTTTTCAAAAGATTTACTATGTTGAGCCAGTAATTCACTAAGTGAATTAAAATTCATAGTTGATAACTTATCAATTATTTTCAAAGTCTCAAGAAAATGCTTATAATATGGAGGCAAGCCATTTATTACAATGGAGACTAGAAAACTATCTTCAAGTTTAGGAAAACCATCCTTGATGATTTTTCGATGAATGTTCTAATCCTTGAAATGTATTCTAATACATCACCATTGTCTGCTAATCTTTGTTTAATAAATTTCATTTGTAGATAAACTCTATGAGATGCAGCAGGAGCATCAAAAAGCTTCTTTAACAAATTCCAAGAAGACCATGCATCTTTGGAATTCTCAATATGAACAAACATGTGTTCAGTTACAAAAGAGCGTAGGAAAGCAAGTGCTTTTTCATCTTTCAAAATCCATTTTTCTAAAGAATTAGCATCGGTTGGCTTAGTTGGAGCAGTATCACCATTACAGATATCACGCCATAATTCATTATCGATCAAAGTGTTCAGCATGTTCCAACTCCAAGATTTATAATTCTGGGGTCCATCTAACTTATCTGATTCTGTAAATAGATTGATTAATTTAGACATGATGTTTTTTGCAATATTTGCAAGTGAATAATCCGTAAAAACTCAAAAAAAAAGACACAAAGCACCAGAAAGAAAGAGTACACAATCCACACAAAAATAGAACTTTTAAGGGCTTGGCCTTGACCCTTTAAAAGTCTCGTTGTAAATGAAGTTTGAGAGAGTATTTTACTGGACTCTTCTCAACTTTTGAGAATTAAAGACTACAATAAAATATTTCAAAGTTTGAACCTTTTTAAAATATAGATAGCCTTTTACAAGTAATAAAATGTGCCCCCCTTGAACTAAAGTCATCAATGACTTAAAACATTACAACTCAAATGTCTAAAAATAAAAAACAAAACTCTTTAATTCAGACTTCAATCCGGTCCTCAATCCGAACTTCAATATGATCCTCAATACGATCCTCAATACGGACCTCAATATGATCCTCAATCCAGACCTCAATATAAACAAATATTTTATGCAACAATTTTTATAATTTAATATCAGTTAAAGAACTGTCCACCAAAATTGCGTTGAAGGGTCTTAAAAAAATGAGGACACGCAACAATATTTTACTGACCTTGAGTATGACATGGAGAGCATGCATACATTGCTGATCAGATCATTGTTGAGCACATCGTGGATCAGATCATTGAAAAAACCACAACAGGTGTCGACCCTCCTTTTGTAAACTCTAATAAAAAACAAAAGCAATTGTAAATGGCAATTCTATCTGTATCATTGTGGGCATTCTTGCTAGAGAAATCGTGAGCACAGAACAGAGAGAAATCATGGAAAAAATGAGTGGATTAGTTTCCAAATACGCAGAGTTGGATTGCACAGTATAATCGTATGAAATCGTTGCAATATGGATCACATGTTCCTCAGCTTTGCTCTGCATAGAAAGAAGATATGGTGGTTGTCGTTCCAGATAAAAATCGTCCTCTAAATAACTGAGTGTTGGGCAGGTGCAACATTGGGAAGATCTGTAACATTGGGTGGATCTGAAATCAAATTTTGAAGGCAGCAAATTCCTTTGTCATTTTTTTGTTTCTTGGAGGAAGGGATGTGTCTCGATATTTCCAGAGGGATTTCTTCTCCAGAGGTACAAGATCCGATCCAAAGATTTGAATCTTCCTTTTCACTAATCTAATGCCATAGATTCAATCTGGTGAATTTCTACTAAATTCATATGTGATTCACGATCTTGTCCTTGATACAGTCCTTGAAACGAACCTTGATATATTCCTTGATACGGACCTTGATACAGTCCTCCATACAGACCAGATTTGAAAAACTATAAAAATATTGAATCTACAGCTCTGAATTTAAATTGCCATATTTATAAAATGATTTGAAGCAATGTTTACAAATGATCTATTTTTAATAAAATAGAAATGGATCTATGATATCTAAATAAAAAATGCAAGTATACACATTTATCTTCCCAGATCTCTTAGATTTACAGGAAAGAAAGTTGCAATTAATCAAATCTACAAACTTAAAATTTGTAGATCTACAAGTTTACTACTCAAAAAGATGAATCAATTATTGAAAAAATTGATTTGATTGTTGCAATCACAATAACAATTTTCCTTATTTTAAAACAACAACAGATTATCTCAGTATCGTTGCCCTTGAGTTTGAAGAGATCTGTGTTGATGTCAAGAAGTCTTCCTTGCTTCCTCGATCCATCAACAATTCTCTTCCATCACAATTTTCACCATGGCTCTAATACCATGTTGACAAAGTGTCCTCAGACACGTAATTTTATTAATAAGGAAAAAGTGATTACAATCTAAAGTGAGAACTCATAATCTGCTACTTAACATCACTTGAAGAAGGAGCTAGTTTATATAGCTTAACTCTAAAATAAAATCTAGGAGAACAACAAATCACATAATCACATGAGTACGATAGGTGTCCTTTACATAGAAGCTAGGTTTCCTTATCCTAACAAACTAGAATAAACTAATTTCTAAAAACATTTATACTAGAAAATACTTAGACTATAGAACTTTAGGATTATGAGGCTAACAAATTGTATAAGTTTATGAGCTTCTCTGAAGTTTGAATAGGACACTTAATGAGATATATCTAGTGGTTTTTACATTGACATGACTCACTTTAGATGTTGTATTTGACTTGTGTACATGCCTCCAGGTTTGATGGATAAATTGGACCACATGCCCCTCCTTGGATAATGGATTTCACATGGCTACCCACTTGGTTGAGTCTTGGACCTTTGGAGGATGTTGAGGGGATACTAATACATTTGATGGAGGTTGTTCCACTAATTGAGAGAGGTCATTCTACATATTTTGGAGGACATTAAGCCTTATTGAGACACCCTAGCACCCATGGGGTATGATTTGACACCTTGATTATGGGACATTGTAACTTTACATGATGATTTGACATATCTTTATGGGGTGTTGCACCTTTACATGATGATGTGGCATTTGGGGAATGATATGACACTTGGCGATGAAACGTTGCAATGTTTCACTATTGAATCCCCTACACTTACTTTGTGAGTGAGTCATCCACTTTGTGAGGTTACACATGCCACACAAGTGAGATGGAGCCTGCACTTATGAAGGCATTGACGCTTGAATCTGTTAGGACCGAAACGACAACCTCACGAGGATGTAAATCCACCTGCGTTTTTATAGAGGTGGTACTCCTCTTTAATTTAAGATTTTCAAGATATGGGACTTGACAGAAGTCCATAGTGTTAATCAAAAAATACAAAGGTTACAAGATAGATAAACGAAAAAAATAAATAAATAAATAAAATAAAAAATAAAAATGATTTCTTTTTAAGGTAAAGTTCCTTAGAATGGACCAGGAATCGCACACATTCACACATTTAAAGAAAATAAGTAAAATTTCCTCACATCCATCATAGTTTAAAATAAATACTTTCAATCACATAAAAATAAAAAGAAGATGATCCACATGCATAAGAGAACTTTAACAGAGTGGGTACATGGGTAGCTCAAATAAAGATAATGATAAACCAATATCAAATACTTTATACTCCAAAATCATAGTTACAAAGCACAGTCGAAATTGATCCTGAAATAGCTCTCTTGAAATTTCTAAAAAATATATAGTTTGTTACATATTCTTTGAAATTTAAAATGTTTTTGTCCTAAAGAATGGGATTGGGGCTCCCGCGGACCATAAAGAAAATATACACAAGAATGTATCTTGTAGAAGGAAGATGGTGGATGGTAAAAGAACAACAAGGCCTAGTAAGTAGAAAAGAGAAGTTATCAATCTTCGGTTAAACATTTATATTCAAAGAAGTAGAGTAATTGGATGAACGTCTTGATAAAGAAAGAAATATGTGATCAACATGAACTTACTATGATGTTCTCTCGTGTCTTCACTTGCTTGTTGGTGTCCTTTTATTGTCTTCATTAACAGTTACAGGAACCGTCTCAACTATTTATTTCCCCTCATTGGTCAATTTATCGATAGATTTCTTGAACCATTCTTCAATATAACTTTTCATTGGTGCCATGTTGATTTCATGCCGAATTTTTATGTTGAACAACTCACCCTCCAAGTCTCTCAGATCAAGGGAAATTTCATGTAATGCTTCTTCAATGTCATGATTTTTCACGGAGTAGTCCACTAGCCAATTGTCTATGTCATCCTCATCATATTCAAGTATACCATAGAACTTTTCAACTGACAACCCTTTAAAAATCTCAACTTGTTCTTCAAATTGTTGCTTTGTGAGGAATATCGAGTTGAGAATTAGTTTGGGGTCTTGTACTTCATTAGTACTCCCGGCTAAGTCTATCTCTATGAGCCTATGGAATAATTCTTCCCTCTTTATTATAGCTTGGTTGCATGCTTGGACAATATTATTCAAGTTTTTTGTATTTTCTTTCCAGCACGTGTTCAACTTTTTTATCTGGCTTGGGGAGGGAAGATCCTCCTCTCTTCTCCTTAGTTATGTCATGTTGGAAACTTTGTTTCCAAAGGGTAGTACAACATCAAGGTAAAAACCTTCTTCATTTTTCAGGTCAGTTTGCAAATACTCGTGGAACGCATGCGCCCTCGATCCAAAATAAGCAATATTTTTTGAAGTTTCCCATGCCTCTGTAATCAAAGCCATTCTTTTCTTAATATTTATTTCCACATAGCTCTTAGCTGATGTAAGCAGGATTGAGGATCCTTTTAATTTAGCAGTGGGTGTGGCAGGTTTGAATATTGTCAAAGGACTAGAAAGAAGTGGAAGCGGCATTAAGGCATCTTCCTGTTCCTTTATCCTTTCTTTCAATTTCGTGTTTTCCCCTTCAAGACCGCCAATGGAGTCATCCAGAGCATCCTCGGTTACTCTATGACTTCTATAAATCTAGGAAGGCCACATATCTCTTAGGTCAACTTCTGAACAAGATTTTCCTTTCTTATTCTTTACATCACCTTTCTCAATAATCAATTTTTTGGATTCTTTGTCAAAGACAACGCTCTGAAAAGAAAATGACTCTTCCTCATTGAAGGTCTCATTCTCAATAATTTCCAATGAAGGATTCTCATGGGTCATGTTTCATGGTTGATTCATTGTGGGAAACATCTTCTCGATATTCACTTGAAGCTCCATGTCTTTGAGGGAGAATTTGTTGATGTCACTTTCTATGTGGTGGTCTTCCTCCTATTGCACAACATTTTCCCTCTTTTTTCTCAAAGGAAGTTTGTGCGGGCTCTCGATTTTTCCCGACGGGGGATTCTTTTCTCCTTCACCATTGTAATTAGTGTTGGTAACTTTTTTGGTTGGGGGAGTCGCTAGAGAATTTCTCCAAGATGTGGTAGTATTAGGAGTGACAATTGGGGATTGGGCACTCTTCTCGCTAGGACCCTTTCCTTTATGCTTGTAAATTCATTAGTACTAATTATTGTCTCCAAGTCACCAACATTATGAGCAGGACCACCTAATTTATTGTCTTCTTCACTAATAACTATATGAATAAATGAATTGTTGAATCCTACTTCCAACATATGTTCCACAAAAAATTCGTTAGGGTAAAACCCCTTTATCTTTTTAGCATATTTTAGATTCAGAATGTGGAAGTGGTTCGCAAATTCATCAATTTTGTTTATATTCCTGAATATAAAATCCCCAATTTTCCAAGGCAGGGGTATGAATTTATTTTTCTGTTTCTCACAGAAAAAGTGCAGCCAGAAATTATACTACCTTGCTACTTCCGTAATAAACATTTTGTCAGATACATGACATGGAAGAAAGGAGGGATTTTCCTTAGAACCAAAAAATCCTGATAACATTGTGGTTTTCCATTTGCTCCAACATCCCCTTTTTATCCAGGAATTTACTTCTAGTCGGATATTTTGGGGGTATCTTTTCCAAACAATAATCCTTTAAAAACTGAGATAAAATCATTGAAAACTTCATAGAAATGCAAAGAAGATTTGTGTCTCCACAACACTTGGTACCAAAAGGTAACTGGGTCAACTTCACAGTTCATCCTCTTACAGATAGACAATTTCATGAATTGACAACAATACATTATCACAAACACCAAATAAGAAGTCATAAAGAATTTCTTGTCTCTTTTCTACTATGACAATTGGGAGGAGATTTCATGGAAATCAGTTTTCCTCAATCGAAAATAGCTTGCTCTTTGACTGTAAAATATAAGATATAAAGAATCATACTGGAAATTGTAGAGGTACTTTCTTGGTATGTCACCCAGGTGAAAAACCAATCAATTTCCCGAAAGGGATTTTTGAATGAGTCGACCTACAACTCGACAATGTCTTCAAGGACAGACGTGTGATTCTCCAAGAACTCAAGCAATAGGTCCAAACCATTTCCATGATTTTTTAGGAAATCCATGCAATCCTCTCCTTTGAAAGTAAGTGTTAGCTCAGGGAGCTTCAACATCTTTCGGAACACTTGAGGTGAAAGAGAGATGGGAGAATGGTCTTGCAGTTGAATAATCCACTGACTCGGTATGTATTTCTCAATGCACCATGCAACCAATTCCTTGTAGTCGAAAACCTCAGGGACACACCCTGCACGAGAAGTTACGGATGTCCATATCAGTTCCTTCTGAGCAGAAGGGGATGAATAGTAAGAATACGCTCTAGATCACTGAAATTTCTTGTCCTCACGTCCAAAAATATCCAAAGTATCTTCACAAAACTGTTATCGAGTTGTTGTTGCCATAAGTTGAAGAGAGTGTTCCCTTGATCTAGATAATATTTTAAATGAGCACTTGAGAGATACAAAAATAATATAATCTTCAGTAAATCATGCTTTAATGTGGTTTAATGAGAAATATCCTCGATCCCTTTGCTTATTAATGACGATCTTTATGAAACCTGCATGATGAGTTATTATCATTAAACTAGACTAAATGCGTATTGGGAAAATCACGAAGGTGGCGGGGACGGACAAGAGAAATTAGGATTTGGGAACTTTTGTGAACCTGCCAACCTGGGAACCCAAGAACCCACGGTTGTGAATGATAGAAAATAAGCTAAGTGTTGGGAGTGGTCAGTCAGACATGGATACAAAAGAAATAAAATATTTAGGATCTCGGCACCCGCAACAAGTCTGGTTGTCATAATGTAGATCGTGGATCTTTGGGTGCAAAATGGATATCGTGCAACTTAGGATATGAAATCTTGAACTCGTGACTGCAAAAATGGTTAAGTGTGGAATAATATGGCGGTCGTTTGGACTCATGATATGGGAGTATGGATGGAGATGAATATCCGTGAGTCCGCCAACCCGCTATTTTTGAAAAAATGACTAAGTATAGTAACTAGAAAGGGAAAAGAGAAGCGAGAAAAGAAAAGGAGAAAACATGGTAGGTATAGAAGAGGGAAAAGAAATGGAAAAAATAATTTGGGAAAATAGAAAGGGGAGAGAAAATTTGGAAGCGGGAATCGATATCAACAACTAGATCCAAATGTGGGATGATAACCCCTTGCAGGTTATCGAGAATCTAGAATCTTTATGACCAGGTGCTTTTGTCCATTGGGCTATGGAGTCAGAGGTAAGAATATACATGCTAAAAATAAATTTATATACAAGGAAAATGAAATTTGTTTAGGTGAAGAAACGTTTTAAATGTTTCCCATTGATAGGCAGCATTAATATTTTACCTTTCATGTCTTGGAGCATATAGGAATTAAAACCCAGGATATTTTCAACAATGTATGGTCCAATCCAAAGTGCTTCGAACTTTGTATGCATCGATGGTTTCTTCTTGGACTTGTTCCAAAGTAACACCAGTTCTCCCTTCTGAAAATTCTTTACAGTTGCACTCTAATCAAAATATATTTTGATACTTTGTTGTCTCTGAGAAGTTAGATTCATGGGTTTGCTTCATCCTTCTTCCAATTTCAAAAACTCGTTGATCCTCCTTTGAATAGGTGAACTATCTTATGTACCTTTTGTATTAACCATGAAATTCAAGGCATTGAGTTTGAGGCTAATTGGCATTTTTGCTTCTTTCCCATAAACCAATATATATGGGGACATCCCAGTGTTTTCCTTTGGAGTCGTTTTGCTTGCCTACAACGCATCATTCAGCTTCAGGTGCCAATTCCTTTGGTTCTTGTCAATAGTTTTCTTTAATATTTGAATGATTGTCTTATTTGTGGATTATACAAGACCATTGCCATGTGGACAATAATTTTGTGATTGACCCATGATAATTCCATATTATCCATATAACTTTGTAAACTTTGACCCGATGAAAATCAAACCATTATCAATGATAAATTTATCTAGGACACCGAATCTTGACAGAATGTTATCTTTGAGGAACTTGATTAACTCTTCATAATCAACCATTTTTAATGCCACTTTGTAAAATAATCTGTAGCATTCAGAATGTACATGTTTCCCTTGCTCGACTCTGGATTTATTGGCCCGACGACATCAAGTCCCCATTGAGAAAATGGTTTTTCTACAATTATGGTTTGTAACGGCATCGCATATTTCTTCATTTTCCCTGAAAAATGTTGGCATGATACACACTTCCTTATCGTGGAATATGAGTCTCTAAAGATTGATGGCCAATAAAACCCATCTCTTAATATCTTATGGGCAGTGGTGGTAGGTGCAAAGTGTCCACCACATATTCCTTCATGGAATTCTCTCATTAGTTCTTGGGCTTGGTTTTCATCAACGCATCTTAGTAGTATATCATCATAATTCCTCCTGAACAGTATACCAACAATCAACACATATCGATTTTCCTTCATCTTCAATGTTCTTCGCTCCTTAGGGTTCATGGTGATAGGAAATTTCTCGGACCTCAAGTAAAATACAATGTCTTTGTATCATTCTGAATCAGCTAATGGTTCTCCTACTTAAATTGAAATAATTCCATCCACACAATCACTATTCTCGATGAACTTTCATAAACCTTGTCATTTGAAATCCTTTAAAGGTTTAATTTCAATATCATATTCTTGTATCTTTTCCAGCCAGTTAGCCCATTTTCCTTCTCTCAATTTTTGATTAAGAAGCATCTTCATTGGCGATGATGGAACATAAGCAATAACATGAGAACTTAGTATGTATGTCTGAAAGTGTGCCACTGCTTTTACAAGAGCTAGGGATTGATTTTCAAGTTCTAAATACCTCAATTCATAATCATGGAGGGATTTTCTCATGAAATTGATTGGGAGTTCTTCACCCTTGGTATTCCTTTGAGTAAGGACAGATGCAACAATTGTTTTTGGCGAACGAATAGATGATGAAATCCATTTGAAAATATGGAATAATGAGGACTAGAGCTATGGTAATTTCTCTTTTGATATTATTGAAGGATTCTTGAGTATCTGTTGTCCATTCAAACCTCTTCTCCTTTTTCAACAACAAATTGATTGGCTTCACAATACTTGCATAATCAGGAACAAATCTTCACACAAAATTGATCTTGTCGAAAAATGATTGAACTCCTTTCTTGGATTATGGAGGGTTGAGTTCATTTATTACTTTAACTCTTTCTAGATCTATATAAATCCCTTCCTTGAACACAATATAACCTAATAGTTTGCCTTGAGTTACAACGAACAAACATTTCATTGGATTTAGAGAGATAACATACAATCTACATATGTCAAAAGCTTTTCTCAAATGATGGATATGATCACCCCTCATTTTTTAATGCATTGTCAAGTCATCTTGATAGTCTTCCATGAATTTTCCTATCAACCCACTAAATGCATGATCTATGGCCCTCTGGAATGTGGCTCCATTATTCTTCAAACCAAAGGTCATTCTAGCATATGCATATGTCTCCCAAGGTGTTATGAACGTTGTCTTTTCTCTGTCTTCCTCAACAACCAAGACTTGGTTATATCCAGAAAAACCATCCAACGTGGACATTCAGACTTATCCAATGACTTGTTGGAGAAGGAACTCCATATTAGGAAAAGGAAAGTTATCCTTTATGCTTGCTTTGCTAAGATCTCTGAAATCAACACACATTTGAATTTCCCTAGTCTTCTTTCTTACTATCACAGGATTTGAAATCCAATTGGAATGTTTAATGGGATATATTAGTATGGCCTTATTTAATTTCCCCAATTCAATCTTTACCAGAGGTTTCAATTTGGGGTTCATCATCCTTATTTTTTTCTTGAAAAGTTTTGCTTCTTCTCTCAAAGGAATGAAGTGATGGAATATTGTTTTATCATAATCTTTCAAATCATCATAGGTCCATGCAATCACATGAATGTATTATTTAAATAATGCAACATATTGATTAACTTCCTCAGTGGTGAAATCAACTCCCAAGTTAACATATTTCGGGGAACTGTCGGTTCCAATATTGACCTTTCATGTTTCTTGCACTTTTTGAATTGAAACTTTCTCCAGAAGATTCTTAGCATGATCATATTTTGTAAAAAGAGACTCAGATTGTATACAATCTTTAGGGATGATAGACATGTCATCATTTTCATCATCATTATCATTCAACAAAAAAATATCCAGTTGTTCATTATTCTCAAACACTTACAAATATTCCATGCTATCAGGCATAGAAGGTCGGAATGCTCTTTCTACTTGAAAATATGTCTTTCTTTGACTATTGTATGGGTTTGACAATGAGGCCTCCAAGGCCAATGAATCTTCCTTATGATTTGTGTCCCTTGGAATGAAATAAATATTGAAAGAAATGAAAGGTTCCATCAATTCGTTAACTCTTTTGAAATATAACTTAAGTCTTTCCTTCTTGATTTTATACCTCTAGGTGACCTGATTAATCACCAACTCAGAGTCTCCAGTCACAATTAGATGTTCTATCTCCATTTCTTATGCAAGAATCATCCTCTGAATCAAGGATTCATATTCTGTCTCATTATTAGTACATGAAAATTCCAATCTAATAACATGTGGATGCACAATGTTACTTGGACTCATAAGAACAATTCAAACTCCACTCTCGAAGTTTGAACAAGCTCCATCGAATGATATCTTCCAATATCCTTCAAACATACATTCTTGATTCTCTGTATCTTGAACTTGCTCTAGGATTTCATTATGTTCCATGTCTAGGATAGCATAGATTATGATCCCAACATATATATAATCTTTCATTAATTCATTATCCTTCTTCTTGAAAGAGAAGGGTTTCTTGGGTTCACGAGGTATCTTAATCATTTCTCCTTCTTTTTCTGGTACAATCATGCAACTTCCATCATTCATTATATATCCCCCAATCATGGATGTTGAATCTCTTCCCAGCACAACTCCACATGTCGAAGGAAGGTCTACCACAATAATATTGAAAATTGTAATAATATGGGGGGATGTTGTGATCCAAGCATAAAATTCCTTGATTTCTCCATAAGATGGCACTTTTATAGAATAAAGTGCATACCTACTTTCATCAGTCTCATAATATTTGGTACAACTCATGCCCAATGCCTCCATGATCATCAGTGGCATGATATTATTTGTCCCACCAATGTAAACTAAACAATGATGTAGTGCAACATCATGATTTTCAATTGAAATGTAAAAGGGAGGAATTTCACCTCTCATCTTGACAGTTGACTCATTTTGGCTTTGTTTTAGACTGGTAACATCATCTTATGCTCTTTCAGATGGATCATTCAACAATTTCAAAATGTTTTTCCTTTGTTGGGGAATCTTCACCACTTATATAAAAGGAAAAGTTATCCTTAACTTACTTAAGTCCTCCATGACATTATATGTCATCTGAGTCAAGTTTGATGACAGGTGTTTCCTTTTACTTCCAATGTTATCTGTCACTTTCTCATTTGTTTTTTCTTTATCTTTTCAGTTTTGTTTTTCAGAGTCATTAATATTCTTGGATATATTTACAAATCCACTTGTTTGGGCGACATTTTCTTGCGAGTTGGGGTCATTGTCACCTTATTTAAATATATACATGGCTGTCTCGCATCCTTCCATATGAAAAGTTTCATAACTTTCATCAGGTGAGTAATAATTATCTTGGTCAATTATCTGATCATCATATACATCATCCAGAACAGTTGCATTGGGAGTAGGCTACCTGGGAACCCTTGGTCTTTGCGGATTATCAATGTTTTCAAACCTCACTTTGTTTTCTTGAGGGGGGTTCCTTATTTACTTTGGGGCTAGAATCCTTGTATATTCCACATAATTGTCTCCCCTCCTTAGTCTGGTTATCTCATTCTGCATTTTTTTTATAGTTATATTCATTTTTGCAATTTCAATTCTTTTTTAGTTTCTTGTGTTACCACAGAGTCTACCTTTACATCTGGTATGGTTCCCTTCAAAAATTCTCCTCCAATTGTTTTATTTTGGGTCGCTCATGGCTTGATTTCTTCATTCTTTATTGAACTAGAAGATCCTTGATTATCAATACTTAATCCTCCCAGCTTCCTTTGTACTTTTCCCAGTATAATGTCGAGGTCGACACCCATTTCAATCATAATTTCTTCCATCTCAGTGGGTTTAGTCATTTCCTCCTCCAAAGTATCCATTCAGGATGTTCTGATAGAATATCTCACATTCGGGGGCATTGCATTCTTATAACACCTGAGTACAACTTGGTCATTCGATATTTTATCTTCTAGAATTTTACTCAAGGTTTTATTGAACCTGAGATTAAAATCTTGTATTCTTTCATTCTTCCTTAAGTCAATCTGGGTGAAATCAATGAGAAGGGTATGATAAGAAAATGGAGGGGTGAACATAGTCAGGAACACCCTGGGCAATGCCATGTACCATTCATACACTCTTCCTGATAGGGTTTGCAGAAATACCCTTACCATGACATTGGCATACTCAACATGGTTAAAATAAAAAAAGATTAAGAAATAAGTGCAAATTCCTCTTTGCATCGATTGCTCCATCTCCAGAAAATCCCTTTAAGGTACCCTTGGGGAGAACAGGGAGATCATTTTTCTCACCTAAAATATTCAACGGGGGATCTCTTATTCTTCGTCAATTTTCAAACCTTAGGTTTTCTTGATTTCTTGCAGCATCTCTTCCACCTCCTTGTCTCTCCTCATGATGTTCATCTCATGGTTGTTCATTTCTTTCTGCCATATCCAGAGAGTTTCTAGGAATATGGTTCTCACTTCGTAGAACACAAAGTTGCTTACTTTTATTTATGGTAATGGGTCCTTTGTATTTGTCCAGTTTCAATCCTGACCTTGTCCTTGTGTTGCTCTAGCTGGCCTTTGGTTTCTTCGGTCTTGTTGCTTGTCTCTCCTCTGTCTCCGGAGGATTTCTCTGTCTTCTTCTTGGACTAAGATCTGTCAGGACCTTTCTAACTCTTCTTGGGTCTCGGTTGTTGTTATTACAAGATTTTATAGTTGGTGTAATATGCTTCACTGATTATTCAATCCAATTTCCAAGTGGGGATGATCAGCCTGGGGCAAAGTCATAAATATTTCAAAAAAATGCTCGACCAGATTCCAAATTTCATTTCACTTCCCAGTATGGTCACCAAAAATGTTGACACTTGAATATGTTAGGACCGAAACAGAAACCTCATGAGGATGTAGATCCCCCTGCATTTTTATAGAGGTGGTACTCCTCTTTAATTTACTATTTTCAAGATATGGGACTTGATAGAAGTCCATCGTGGTAATCAAAGAAATATAAAAGTTACAGGAAAGATAAACGGAAATTGTTTTTTGATTTATTTTTAAGGAAAATTTCCTGAGAATGGATCAGGAACCGCACACATTCACACATTTAAATCAAATAAGAAAAATTTCCTCACATCCATCATAGTTTAAAATAAATATTTTTTATCACATAAAAATAAAAAGAAGATGATCTGCATGCATAAGATAACTTTAACAAAGTGGGTACATGGGTAGCTCAAATAAATATAATGATAAACCAATCTCAAATACCTTATACTCAAAACTCAGAGTTACAAAGCACAGTCGAAACTGATCTCGAAATAACTCTCTTGAAATTTCTAAAAAATATATAGTTTGTTACATATTCTTTGAAATTTAAGTTGTATTTGTCTTAAAGATTGGGATTGGGGCTCATGTGGACCATAAATCAAATATACACAAGAATGTAGCTTGTAGAAGAAATATGGTGGGCAGTAAAAGAACAACAAGACCTGGTAAGAAGAAAAGAGAAGTTATCAGTCTTCGGTTAAAGAGTTTTATTCAAAGAAGTGGAGTAACTGGATGAAGGAATTGATAAAGAAAGAAAGAAAGATGAACTTACTATGATGGTCTCTTGTGTCTTCACTTTATTGTTGGTGTTCTTTTATTGTATTCATTAATGGTTACAGGAACTGTCTCAACTATTTCTTGCCCCTCATTGGTCAATTTATCAATATCTTTCTTGAACCATTCTTCAATATAACTTTCCATTGGTGCCACTTTGATTTCATGTCGGATTTTGATGTTGAACAACTCACCCTATAAGTCTCTCAAATCAAGTGAAATGTCATGTAATGCTTCTTCAATGTCATGATTTTCACGGAGTAGTCCACTAGCCAATTGTCTATTTTTTCCTCATCATATTCAAGTATACCATAGAACTTTTCAACTGACAACCCTTTAAAAATCTCAAATTGTTCTTCAAACTACTACTTTGTGAGGAATATCAAGTTGAGAATTAGTTTGGGGTATTATACTTCGTTAGTACTCCTGAATAAGTCTATCTATGTGATCCTCTTGAATAATTCTTCCCTCTTTGATATAGCTTGGCTACATGCTTGGACAATATTATTCAATTTTTTTATCTTTTCTTTCTGGAACGTGTTCAACTATTTTATCCAGCTTGGGGAGGGTATATCCTCCTCTCTTCTCTTTAGTTTTTTCATGTTGGAAACTCAGTTTCCAAAGGGTAGTACAACATCAAGGTAAAAAAATTATTCATTTTTTAGGTCAACTTGCAAATACTCATGGAAGGCATGCGCTCGATCCAAAAGAAGCAATATTTTTCGAAGTTTCCCATGCCTCTTTAATCAAATCCAATATTTTCTTAATATTTCTTTCCACATATCTCTTGGATGATGTAAGTAGGCTTGATGATCCTTTTAATTTAGCAGTGGGTGTGGAAGGTTTGACTATTTTCAAAGGACTAACAAGAAGCGGAAGAGGCATTAAGGTGTCTTCCATTTCATTGATCATTTCTTTCAATTTCATGTTTTTTGCTTCAAGACCGCCAATGGATTCATCCATAGCATCCCCGGTTGCTCTATGAATTCTAGAAATATGGGAAGGCCACATATCTCTTAGGTCAACCTATGAACGATATTTTCCTTTCTTATTCTTTACATCACCTTTCTCAATAATCAATTTTTTGGATTCCCTGTCAAAGACAACACTCTGAAAAGAAAATGACTCTTCCTCATTGAAGGTCTCATTCTCGATAATTTCCAATGAAGGATTATGATGGGTTGTGTTCCCTGGCTCATCCATTGTGGGAAAAATCTTCTCGATATCTCCTTTGAGCTCCATGTCTTCGGGGAAGAAGCTATTGATTTCACTTTATATGCGGTGGTCTTCCTCCTCTTGCACAACATTTTTCCTCTTTTTTCTCAGAGGAAGTTTGTGTGAGCTCTCGATTTTTCTCGACGGGGTATTCTTTTCTCCTCCACCGCTATAACTAGTGTTGGTAACTTTTCTGGTTAGGTGGGAACTTAGAGAATTGATCTGAGATGTGGTAGTCTTAGGAGTGACGGTTGGGGAATGGGCGCTCTTCTCATTGGGACCCTTTCCTTTATGCTTGTAAAATTCATTAGTACTAAGTATTGTCTCCAAGTCACTAGCATTATGAGCAGGATCACCTAATTTATTGTTTCTTATTCACTTATAACAGTATGAATAAATGAATTATTGAATCCTACTGCCATCATATGTTCCATGAAAATTCCGTTAGGGTCAAACACCTTTATATTTTCAAAATATTTCAGATTCATATTGTGGAAGTGGTTCGCAAATTCATCGATTTTGTTTATATTCCTGAATATAAAATCCCCAATTTTCCAAGGAAAGGGTATGAATTGATTTTTTTGTTTCTCATGGAAAACGTGCAGCCATAAATTATACTGCCTTGCTACTTCTGTAGTAAACATTTTTCCAGATACATGGCAGGGAAGAAATGAGGGATTTTCCTTAGAACCGAAAATCCTGATAACATTGTGGTTTTCCATTTTCTCCAACATCCAATTTTTATCCAGGAATTTACTTGCCTGATCGGATATTCTCGGGGTATCTTTTCCAAACAATAATCCTTTAAAAATCGAGGCAAAATCATTGAAAATTTCATAGAAATGCAAAGAATCTTTATGTCTCCACAACGCTTGGTACCAAAAGGTAATTGGGTCCTCGCCCCCTTACATATAGACAATTTAGAGAATTGACAGCAATACGCTATCACAAACGCCAAATAAGAAGCCATAAATAATTTCTTGTGTTTTTTGTACTGTGACAATTGGGAGGAGATTTCAATGGAAATCAGTTTTCCCTAATCGAAAATAGATTTATCTTTAACTGTAAAATATAAGATATAAAGAATCATGCAGGAAATGTTGGCGGTACTTTTTTGGCATGTCACCCTGGTGAACAACCAAGAAATTTCCTGAAAGGGTTTTTTGAATGAGTCAACCTAACACCTGGTAATGTCTTCAGGGACATCTGTGGGATTCTCTAAGAACTCAGGAAATAGGTCCAGGTCGTTGTCATGCTTTTTCAGGAAATCCTTGCAATCCTCTCCTTTGAAAGTAAGTGTTGGCTCGGGGAGCTTCAACATCTTTTAGAACACTTGAGGTGAAAAACATATGGAAGAATGGTCTTGCAGTTGAATAATCCACTGACTCGGTATGTATTTATCAATGCACCATTCAACCAGTTCCTTGTAGTCGAAAACCTCAGGGAGACACCCTGCATGAGAAATTTTGGATGTTTAGATCACTTCCTTCTAAGAAGAAGGGTATAAATACTAAGAATATGCTCTAGACCACTGGAAGTTCTAGTCCTCACATCCAAAAATATTCAAAGTATCTTTGCAGAACTACTGTCGAGTTGTTGTTTCCATAAGTTGAAGAGAGTGTTCCCTTAATCCAGAAAATATTTGAAATGAGCGCTTGAGAGAGATAAAAATAATATAATCTTTGGTAAATCATGCTTTAATGCGGTTTGATGAGAAATATCCTTGAGCCCTTCACTGATTAATGACGATATTTATGGAAACTACATGATGATTTATTAGCATTAAACCATACTAAATGTGTATTGGGAAAAGCACGACGGTGGCGAGGATGGACGAGAGAAATTAGGATTTGGGAACTTTTGTGAACCCTCTAACCCAGGAACCCGAGAACCCATGCTTGTGAATGATATAAAATAAGCTAAGTTTGGGAGCAGGCGGTCGGACTTGGATACAAGAGAAATAAAATATTTAGGATCTCGGCACCTATGACAAGTCTGACTAGCATAATGTAGATCGCAGATCTTTGGGTGCAAAGTGGATATCGCTGAACTTGGATATGAAAGCTTGAACCCGTGACTGGAAAAATGGTTGAGTGTGGAATAATACGACAGTCGGTTGGACTCATGATATGGGAGTATGGATGGAGATGAAGATCTACGAGTCTGCCAACCTGCGAGCTCGTCATTTTTTAAAAACCGACTAAGTATAGTAACTAGAAAGGGAAAAGAAAAGGGAGAAAAGAAAAGGGTAATAGAGGGTAGGTATAGAAGAGGGAAAATAAATGGAAAAAAGAAGTTGGGAAAATTCGTAAGCGGGAATTGATATCAACAGAAAGACATCTTGTCTCCTGAGAAAATTTACTTCATTTTGGAGGCATCATTGAGGATATTAGTATCCTATCCACTCTTGTATCATAGATATTTTACGCTGTGTTTCCTTATATCTAGGGTTTGTGAGAGATAAAGACATTATTTTATGTTTTTAGGGATTTTGATGGATGAGAAGGGTGTTTTATCTCTCATATAAATAAGAGAATCACTTCTCACTTGAAAATAATTTCTACTTGTGGAGAATCATAAGTACTTGTCTACTATTCTTATCTCTTCTCTGAAATCACTATGGATGGTTAGTTAGAGCGACTTCTTGAGGATGATGTTTTGTGGATGGATTCACTTCTTCATGGATGTTCATTACTAGGGTTTTGATGGATGAAATATTTCTTGCGTAAGTGGTATCATTTTATCTTGTGGTTTTGTTTATGGGTGAATGTAACTGTAATTGTACTTCTCCAGTGATGGTGGTAAATTTTCTTGGTTTCTTCTTGAACAAACCCTTATTTCCAAAACTTTTGGAAGGTTACTAGTGTAGTGCTTTCGCTTGAACTATCTTGGAGTTTTAGTAAGGTATTAGGAGCATCTTCTAGGATTTGTAGTCGACAACCCTAGATATCATCCTAGAATTCACTTACAACTCTTCAAGGAAGTCATTAATTGACCCCATATGCCTCCAAAAAAAATATAGTAAGCATTATTATTCTCCCTTTAATCAATCATAAAACTCATCTTATCTCTATATTTTATGTTTTAGGGTAAAATTAGGGTAGTAAGGTATTAGGAGGATCTTCTAGGATATGTAGTGGACAACCCTAGATATCATCCTAGAATTTACTTACAATGTTTTATTCATTTTCATTTTCATCCATAGAAAAGTTAGACGTTTTGGTATTTGTGCATTTATTTCATTTGAAATTCATCTTTAAACCCTAAAATTGTCTTGCTAATTTTTATTCCATCTTAATTAGGGTTGGACGTCTAGGGTTTCTTTGTTGTTATATTCGTTTATAATTTCATATTTTTTTAGTTATCTAAAACCCTAAATTTATCCATTATCTTAGCCCTATTTTTACTTGATGATTACTTGTTCAAGGGCTAGAATTATTATTGTTATTATAACTTGTTTTTTGGTTGTAATTTATCATTTTTCATACAAGTTTTGCAACATCCCTTAGTATTTTCTAGATTTGTAGTGTTTGGGGATTATCTATCATCAAATATTGACTTGATAAACATTCTAAAGCTACCCTAGAGTGTAATGTCCCCCACCTCTTGATGAAGAGGGTTGGAGAGAATAAGTAGTCTATTCATCCCCACTAGACTATAGTCTCATGCAATATGGGGAGAAGTCAACTAAACTCAACATTATAATATTAAGTTGACTTGGAAAATGAAAAGTAACTCAATGAAGGAATAGAACATGTGAGAGTGAGTTAGGATTTAACTCTAGGGGTTAACTAACTCAACTGAGAAACAGATTGGAGGTATAAAGAAAAATCAAGGGTGCACCTTTCACTTACCTTGGATTATTATTTCATTTTTCTTTGGGCTCTAGAGCACAACAGTTTTGAGGGTTTTTAGAATACAAACCCTAGAGGACAACTCGGTGGTGAAAGATCCCACTTTTCGTGTTCCAAGCTTGGTCTCGAGGATGCAATACTCCACCCACACAATTCTACAGTAGTTACAGGTACCATCTTTCATCCAAGGAAGCAACAGGGCGTAACTTGGAGGATTTCCAGCAAGAGGGCGCACCATTGAAAGAAGGAAGATTTGATCCAAGAACTTGAGAATGTTTCTAGACATTTGGACACTTGGGTTTTCTCTTCGGGGCCTTGATCATCATATCTTGTGCATTTTGGAGGATTTATCTTTGCCATTCAATTTTATGGATCATTGGCAAGGTTTGGAGAGAAGGAGGACGTTATTCGAAAGTAGATCTATTCAGTTTGGAGGGGAAAAACTTGATATCTCAACTTGAGACTTCACCTAGGGGTTCACCTTGCCCCAATCTATATTTCTAGAGAGTTTCAGAGAATTTGGAGGTCTCCATCACCAGGGAAAAAATATTGGACCTTGGTAGTCTTCAGGAGGGTGCAACCTAGTTTGGGGTTTCAGAATATTACAGAGCATGTCTTGACATTTCAACTTGAGACTTCACAAGGGGGATTACCTTGCCTTGATCTATCATTCTACTGATTTTTGTGGCATTTGATGACTTCCATCAGCAGGGTCGAAATATTGGACCTTCTCAGCTATCCAGGAGAGTGTATCTTCAACCAGGGGGGTTTGGATGTGACCCTGGTTTATTTGTATTGATCTTCATCTTGTAGTCATCCTTTGGAAGCTTATATATTCTTATCTGATCATTTTGTAGTAGCTCATACTCCATCATAGAGGATATATCTAACGTTATTCCAGATCTGCAATCCTATATTATCAGGTGTTTTCATATTATCTAAATAAAGGTCAGATCTATGTTGTTTGGTTCCATATCTGGTGTTTCTTGTTTTCTCTTGTACTTACATATGTTGCATCTTCAGATCTTTGTTCACATGCTTGATAACTAAATATATAAACCCTAAAACGCAACTCCAAGAGAAAACCTGCAAACATACACACACATATCATCTAACAATAAGCCATTAGTTTTCCTAGCGAAAAAATTGGCTTGGGAACATTACAGTGGTATCAGAGCGTTCATCCTCCCAGCCAGTGGGGATTAGCGCATGCAGAATTTCAGTGATATCTATATGGGAAGACGTAGGAAGTATGCATGTGAACCAGAGGCAGACATGGAAGGTTCAGGTGAGGACAGTGAGCCAAAAGTCCTAGCAAAATTTGCAAAGGAACTACATTAGTCTATACTTCAGATAGAGAGTGCATTGGTCATCCACTTACAGGAAAAATAGGAGACAGTGCACAAGGGTCAGAGTGATTTGAAGGAGACCTTAGAGAAGGTAAGTTCCAATCAAGATAATATCTCATAGGTACTATTACATTTGACTCACGGAGGAAAGGGGCCTGAAATATATGAAAACAGAGAGGCTAGTGGATTTCATGGAGGGTATAGACATTAGCAGGAGCACATTCCCCATTATCACACTGAGGGAAAAAGACATGCAGGAGGTGCACCATAGGGATAGACACATAGCAGGACCATCCATAGGCCCTATCTACCTTCATTCTTGGATGAACAGACACAACCAAACTACTAAGTCGAAATTGAGGAAAATTTTGATCGGTATGTCAAGGAATATAACTCATTAAGCATAGCAGTCCAAAGACAAATCACACTGGATCAGTATTGTGGATTTAAACTCAGAGGTAAAACCAGACTGTACCACAGGAAAAACTATGAGTTAGAGCACAGGGCCAGTAAAATGGAAATTCCCTATTTTGATGGATCTTCCAAGGTGACTACACAGGCTTGGGTGCATAAACTTGACACTTACCTACGGCTTAAACCAATGAGAGAAATGGATGCCATCAATTTTTCCACCATGTAATTGGAAGGAAAATCTCATGACTGGTGGTACCATGGGTTAACTACACTAGGCCACAATCAGATCGTGACTTACATAAAGCTTACATAAAGGCTTATTGACAAATTTGACGAGGGGGATCCAGAGCTACATTTCAGAGAACTCACCCAACTTAGGCAGACAAGATCACCAGAAGTGTATATTGAGGAGTTTCAGAGGATAAAGGTCATGGTGCAGTATATGTATAAGTCAAGACTCATGATGCTTTTCACAGAGGGATTGATGGAACCCTTAAAGGGTTGGGTAAAGGCTTTCAAGCCTACCAACTTACAGGATGCTATATGGAGGACAAGATATCTAGGCCCAGCAGTGAAATCTAAATTCATCCCTAGACCACCTCTAAATACAGGAGGAAGAGACCAAAAACCTCCCATGAACCAAGGAGGAAGGGACCAAAGGGGGTTTGACAAAGGAAGGGGTAGAATGGACGAAAACACTAGAAGAGAACTGAGGAGGAAACAATTGCATTGTACATGCAAAGAACCTTGGGATCCATCCCACAAATGCATGGGCAGAGGAAAGGCACATTACATTGAGGTAACTTATGATAATGAGGAGGATGAAGATTTCGACCACCTACAAAACATAGAAGCAGACGCCATCGAAATAATAGAAGAGGAAGGTACAAGTCACGACATTGCAACATATGAGAAAGCTACATTGGCATCCATCAGTGGGGTACCCAAATACAACACTTTGATCAGGATGAGAGGGGTGTTGCAGGGGCAGAAAGTTTCGGTTCTCATTGATGGGGGTGCTTCTCACAACTTTATTGACTCAGATTTACTACAAATAAGACACATACCCACTTTGGAATTTGAAGAATTCAAGGTGGAAGTAGCAGGAGGGAGCACTATGCCATGTAATAGGTATATTTTGGGAATGAAGCTTACATTGGGCAGACATGATTTAGCACAAGACTTTTATGTGATGGACCTTCCAGACACTAATATCATCCTTGGTGTTTAGTGTCTTAGTACGTTGGGGCCAATCACTACCAACTACAAGACCATGGATACGTCCTTCACAGAGGAAAGTGGAAAAAAGGTAGTTATTAGGGGCATGTCAGGAAACACACCTAGGGTAGTTACAGCAAAGTGCATGGAGGCCATTTTCAGAAGAGAAGACATTGTATATGTTGTTGAGTGTAGAATATCAGTATGATTTAATAAGAAGGGGGAGATTCACTATTCACCATAGATTCAAAGGATCATTGACAAGCATAGCAAGGTGTTTGGACCCATTCCACCAGGACAGGAGCACCACTAGATAGGGGATTTGAGCATATCATAGAATTAGAAGAGGGAGCGAAACCTGTCATCACTACTCCCTATAGACACCCAAAGAAGTACAAATATGAAATAGAGAAGGCTATAAAATAATTGCTAGACATGGGCCACATTAGACCGAGTTCCAATCCTTTTGCGTCTTCAGTGGTATTAATGAAAAAGAAGGATGGGGCCATGCGCATGTGCATTGATTACAGGGCCTTGAACAAAAGGAAAATTAATAATAGGTATCCCATTCTGAGGATTTATGAGATATTGGATGAGCTCCACGGGGTTGTTTACTTCACCAAGATTGACTTATTCTCTAGCTATCATCAGATCAAAATGAGGGAGCAGGATGTCCCCAAAACTGCTTTCAGATGTCACTACGGTCACTATGAATTCTTAGTGATGCCATTTGGATTGACTAATGCACCAGCCACATTTCAATCTTGCATAACCATGTCTTCAACAAGTAGTTAAGGAAGCACCTCTTAGTATTCTTTGATGACTTGTTGATCCATAGCAGGACTTGGGAGGAGCACATTCAACATGTAGAATAGATTCTATCCATCATGGAGGATCAGTCCTTGTATGCAAAGGAATACAAATGTGAATTTGGAATGAAAGAGGTCCTCTATTTGGGACACATCATTAGAGTAAAGGGGGTACAGGTACACCAAGAGAAGATCCAAGCTATTCTTAACTGGCCCACACCTAAGACCCTCACAAAATTGAAGGGGTTTATTGGCATTTGTTGCTACTACAGGAGGTTCGTCAAGGGTTTCTCACATCTTTGTGCACCCTTCACCGATTTGACCAAGAAAGGAGCATTCAAATAGAGTTCAGAGGCACAGTTGACTTTTGACAAAATTAAAAAAGTAATGAGTACATGCCCAGTACTAGCTCTACCAGATTTCAGCCAACCCTTCACAGTGGAGTGTGATGCCTTCAAGGAAGGCATTGGAGCAATACTTATGCGGAAAAGGCACCCTCTTTTCTATGAGAGACAAAAATTGAGGGGCCCTGAGATTCTTTATACCATCTATGACAAAGATATGTTGGCCATCATGCATGCCCTGGCTAAGTTCAAGCAATACTTGGTAGGAGCAAAATTTGTGGTGAGGACAGATCAAAACAGTCTTAAGTACTTTTTGGAGAAAAAGGACGTAAATGAGAGGCAGAAGAAGTGGGTTAGCAAGATATTGGCTTATTATTTTTACATTTAGTTTGTCAATGGGAAGAATAATGTAGTGGAATATGCATTATCCATGAGGCCATCAATTTATGCTATGACCGATATCTCTATTGACTAGAAGGCCCACCTCTTAGTAGAATACTCAAAGAACCAATTTGCATGCCAATTCATGGATGGACAGATACAGGATGACAACTTCATAATCATGGATGACATCATCTACTACAAGGGCCAAATTTTCTTGGTCCCTGAGTTAGCCTTTAAGGCCAAGGTACTTCAAGCGTGTCATGATTCACCTGTGGCAGGACATCAAGGATTTGTCAAAACATACCGACAGGTGAGGGAAAGGTTTTATTGGAAAGGGATAAAAGAATATGTGATGCTCCACATCAAGGAATGCACTACTTTTCAGGAAAACAAGGATGAGAACACACATCCAACAGGATTTTTACAACCTCTACCCATCCCAGAGAACAAATGGGAAAGAATCTCTATGGACTTCATCACAGGGTTGCCCAAAGCACAGGGTAAAGATTTTATTTTTGTAGTGGTGGACACTGGACAGATTAACCAAGTTTTCACACTTCTTCTCCATTTCCACAGACTTCAGTGCAGCACAGGTTGCATATTTGTTCTTCATAGAGGTTTTTAGACTACATGGTTTACCCAAGACCATTGTGAGTGACAGGGACAACTGATTCATGAGCACTTTTTGGTAGGAATTATTCAGGTTGGTTGGTATGGCCATGACTCCTAGCACCAGTTACCATCCTCAAACTGATGGTCAAACATAAATAGTCAATAAGTGGATGGAAGGCTACCTCTGAAATTATGTATCAGGGCATCAAAAAACATGGGTCAGGTGGTTACATTTGGGAGAATATTGCTACAACAAAACTCATCATATGTCTATTGGTATGACTCCATTCAGAGCCTTGTATAGTTATGACCCACTCTCCTTTGTAGAGATTGTTTTTGGTGATAGTAGGGCTCCTATGGTTCAATATTGGATCCAATAGAGTCAGGACATACTCGGAGAACTGAAGGATAATTTGTAGAGGGCAAAGAATCAGAAAAAGGTTCAGGCAGACAGGCACAAAGTAGAACGTACTTTTGAGGTTGGTGATTTGGCTTACTTGAGGCTCCAACCATACAGACAGGCATCCATCAAAAGAAGTGGAGCAGAAAAGATCCAACCCCGATTCTTTGGACCCTACAGGGTTAACAGAAAGGTAGGGGTCATAGCTTATAAGCTTGATCTTCCACAGGGCAACAAAATACACAACATTTTCCATGTGTCATGCTTGAAGAGATCCATCAACCAACACATCACTCCCATCGAGGTACTTATGCCCCTAGATGAAGAAAAACAATTGATATTGATACTGGAAGAGATACTGGAGGTTCGGGAGAAGAATCTAAGGAGGACGAGAATCAAGGAATACTTAGTCAAATGGAATGACTTACCTATTGAGGATTCCACTTGTGTTAAGCCCTAATATTGGCTCATTACCCCTTAATTGGGGCATATTATATTAGTAATGTTATTTTATTTATGTCGGATTTAGGCCATTAGTTGTAATTATACCTCCTAGTCTCCTATATATACCAAGGAGACATTTTCA
>SNQJ01S0040562.1:0-32345 GCA_010110895.2 Picea sitchensis | reverse complement strand
ATACTATACAAGATCAAAGATAGGATCATCCTCACTAGATAATAAATACAGTACCTTTTAACTGACTTGCCTACACGGGCACTCTAGTTGGTCCCTGTTGGGAAACATATACCCCCGTATGTTCATATGCACATCAATAATCAACATACGAGGTAGGAAGTCAAATGTATATCAAGCCAATAAAAACCTCTCAAAAAATAAATTAAATAACTCTCAAGTAAAGTGGAAGACAATCCTCCCATCAAATATAGCACGACAATGATCCAAAGAAAAAAAAAACTATCACAAAAAATTGGTAGACCACCTAATTTGTTTGGGCCTCTGAACTAAACTATCTACATAATGCATTAGAGAGAAACTGAAGTGTTATCCATCAAAGTTATAGTGTTTCAATGTCATGACCATGAACGACATGCACCTAACCTCCTCTTCACCAAATGCAAGTAAATTCAACTGGCCACTGGCAACTTGGAAGGCACTAGGGTTAGTGATGACCATGATAACATATATTTGCACATATGCCAACTAGATCTCTCCTACAATGCGAGGTGGTAGATCAAGGAACTAGGTAAAATCCTCCACTCTCTTAGAAAACTCGATAACAAAATAAATATCCTCCTCTATGGGTTGATACCATAGATCATGACTGACCCTAAATACCTACCTTGCATGATCTTAATTATGGATTAGCTGCATCAATGAGTGCATGTCCCCCCTGAGGGATTTTATCCTCCACATAAAACTTTAGGAAACCAACATACCTCAAAAGAATATGATTATATATGTTATAATAAAACAATGGTGCATATCCCTCTCCCTCTCTCTAAGATCCCACTCATGTATGAAATTGTATGTGTCAACCTGCTACTACTACTACTGTCATCATCGTTGTCTTTGTTCACATACCAATTTCACTACACACACACACACACATCATAAAAAATTATCCCAGTGGGTTAGCTTGAGTGTTGTTGGCTACCTTTGTGAATATTATGGGTCTCACTCAAAGGCCCCACCAGTTTAGGTTGTCAAAACTGCAATTGGCCAATTTTCCCTAAGTACCATCTGTTACAAGGGAAAAACTCTCTATGGCCAAGGGTAAACCACAACAAACAGGTATGACTGCAGAAATCAACTCAATTCCAACATATGCTATATAAACTAATGTGCAATATAAGAAAGAGGCCTACCTCGATCCAACGTTTGATGGTGTTCCACCGTTGAGCACTTTGACCCAAAGCTTTATACCTACAAGAAGTTCTCGACAAACAAGCAGAGAAAGTATATAGTGATAATATAAAAGGGGTTAGCACATCAGATAGCATAATCCATTAATAAACATTACAAACACGCCCATGGATAATAATCATATATTTGCAAGATATCAATGGGACGGGAAAGGAGTATTTCTATTAATAATTGATCAGCAGAAGTGATAGTGATACAGACTTCTGTGTCAGCATGGTTCGAAACCAAGAAACCAAGTTCCTTCCAACTGGGTCTCCACCACTTCAATTCTCCACCAAAGGCAAGCTCATAGGAAAGAGGCAATGAGGTCCTCTCAACAATAGGGAAAGAGCTTGGGGGTTGAACACTGTGTTCAGACTTGAGGGACAGAGGGATGCAGACTCAATATGAAGTAATTTCTCCAGAGTAACTTTTCTCTCAAAGTTGAATTATTTCTCCTTCTTTTCCATAGGTCGAAATTGTGCTCTTATAGCCTTCGGGATGCAACTGAAGGGTCGATTCGGAACGTTTTCAGTATATGGAAGGCCAAGGATCAGAGAGATCCTGTCGTGACATGGAAACCTGACCTTATTTTGTATTTTCTGGCACAAATCCTGATGTACGCAGGTTGTAGTGAATCAGCAAGCGTATACGCATCTTGCATAGCAGATAGGGAGTGTATATGTGGGAAAATGTATATTTTTAGCTCTGGATTCATCAAAAGGGGATGATAAGTCTGCAAAGGGAAATGGAAAAAGGCCCTCTGTGCAAGATAGCAATGGTGAGGCAAATCTTGCTATAAAATATGCCCCCTAATGTGTGAGATCAAAGGAGTATCTGTGATGGCCGAAATACATTATAAATAACCCAAAAGTGGAGTGGTAGAGAACCAACTGGATGAACTCAATTACTCATTACATTATGTACTGACTTTGCATACATGGCTTCCAAGAATACAATGTAGATCCATGTGGAAAATATACCAAACAAGTGTTCATGGCCATGAATAGGAAAATACAAATGTGGTTACATGCCAAAAGTTGTCATAGTCACGAACAAGGCCCAGTGAAACCAATCTCAAAATCAATCTGGAGATATTTGTATACCATGGAGTAGACTCTGATCTCCAATGATCAATGAAGTCAAATAGATACTGGTCCAATGAAGAGGAAGCAACATCTCAGGAAAGTTGTGGCCACATAATGATGTCTTCAAGTCTTCTACACTATCTGCCAAGGATGCAAGTCTACATCATGTGAATAAATGAGTTGAGGTCGAACACAATTAGACATCGTTTGATTACCGGTCATTAAGGTATACCATTAACAAATGAGAGACAACCTACCAATAATGAAAGTAGGTATCAAGGCACCGAGTAAATTCCTACAAGCATGAAAAAGGAGTTGATGTCGAACACTTGAGAAATCCATTGATCATGAGACATTGATGTATTCCCATCTGTCAATGGCAAGAGAGCCTGCCATTAATGACTGCAAGCCTCAAGGAATTCATAAAACTCTAGGTCCCATATCCAGAATAAATGAGCTGAAGTCGATGGAAAGAGACCCACTGAAAGGAGGGCATTGAGGCATCTCTCATCAGTCAGCATGAGGAACAAAGCAAGAGCTTCATGATTTGGTGGAGATCTGGCGAAGAACATGTTCACGAACCAACGACCATGTGCATCTTTCGCATATTCCAAACACAAGCGCTACACGAAAAAAACCCTCTGAATAGCATCCAATGATGAGAAACTGCTGACAAAGGCAAGGAAACAACCAATAAGGCTAATGGCATCCAAGAAACTGCACGAATCCCAAAGTCAGAATAGATTTCTTATTGTTGAACACAAGGGAAACCACCCAGTCAACGGCCAATGATGAAGTGTCAATTGTTGGGTTCAAGGTGACCTACCAATGATGAAAGTAGGGCCAAGGTGCATGATAAGACCAAAGTATCATGTGATTCTAAGACAAAACTGAGGGTATGGCCGACATGCGAAGTTACGATTTATGAGGAGTGGCTGACACAGGTTGATGGACTTCCTTTGAATGAGAGCATGAGATATATGGTAGAATTTGGTAGCATAGACCCAACGATGTGACTATTATATGCAGGAGGCATCCATAACGTTCTCTATAGGGACTGGAAGAGTAACCAGTCGGTAGAGAAAACTCTGTAGCAAGATCAGCTTCCTAAGGTTATGCTAAACCCAAAATTATGATGACACGAGGACTCAATAACTTTGTGCTATGTTCAAAGGTGACACAACTACTGCCAATTACAATATAGTACTCCCTTCCCGCCCGTCTTTTTTGTTTTTTCATAACAAATGAATGCTATGATACAGAGGAGGGAACGAGTGTCGCAAGTAAGCAAAACTAGTTCTAGCAGTGGAACGTACCTATACTTAATGCAAGGGAATGCATGCGGGAGATGGACACTCGGGGTGATGTTCCCTCCAGGGTATAGGGTGTCAAATTGTGAAGGATATAAACAAGGCTCTACTTGGTTGAGGATGCAAACTGCTTAGGCAACAGTTTATAACACAAAGCGAGAACCGGCTAAAGGATCAATACTGCAAGCGAGGGCATGAGATGCAATCACAACTTAACGCCAAAAAATGTCCTTTTTTATATCTTTTAGTCTACTTGGTGTGAAAAAGGGGTAAACTTGTGCCAAATAGACGTCTTTTCAAATCCAATTTATGAGTGTGAAAAAGACAAGTTCACTCGGCAATATTTTCAATTTTTGGTAGCGAGTCGGAAAAGAGCTTAACTAAGAATCATGACCTTTCAAATCCAACTTTAACGAGCGTGAAAGGGAAAAATCACTCGAAGATCTTTTAAGTTTTTAGACGATTCGGACAAGAGCTTAACTGAGACTCGTTTTTGTTGTTCTAATCAACATGTAAAGGGGGAGGCCAAGGCTCTCGTCCTGACCTTCTGCTGAAAGTAAGTACCTTGTGGATAGCTGACAAAAGCTTGGGAAATCCCAAAGCTCTCCAAGTCGAGGAGGAGAAAGTGATAACAGAGTACATAGTCTCTGTTATGGTTCGAATAATGTCTCTTAGTGGAAAATACATAGGTGGGGGTATGGGATGCCCCATCAGGTCATCCTAATTGAAGGGAACTTCATCAGGACTTGGAGGAAGAGCATTCGGGGGAAGAATAAATCTCTCTTGTTCAAAAGGGGGAGGATTTGGAATGTTGATGACATGACTGGAAGGTGCGTCACTCTCTTCAGGGAGAGTGGGGTTGACCAGATATTGCACTGGTGTGGTCACTTCTTCAAATATAGGTTGAAGGGGGTGTATAGTAATGGGGGCAAGAGACGTTTCACCCTCGAAAAAGGGGGTGAGGTCGGGGGAAGTTCGTGGTGGTGGAACCACCGAGACCATCAAAGGAGAAGTGGTGTGAGGAGAAACCATGGGCATCTCAGAATCTGAAGGGTTTTTGGGTGAGCCCCACGCCTCTGGTATCCCGGCGGTCGTTGGACACAAATGAGTAAGGTGACTTCCTTCACAAGTCCTGGAAAGGAATTTAGGCCTACGTCTAAGACGTTTAGGCTTCTCGATGGAACTAGCTGGGGAAAAAGTGTCATCTTCTATATGAAGAACAGGAGCTGGAGACGTGACACGGCTATGATTCAGGTTGAAAAGGATGGTTCCCCCAACATAATTGGCAGAGGTTGGGAGCGAGTTGCCAACATAATTTGTAGAAAATTTTGACCCATCGCCAACATGACTGGCAGAGGTTGGCGATGGAGCATCAGTATGACTGACAGTGACTGGGCTAGTGAAAGATTGCAGTATTTGATTCCAAGGTCCGGGGAAAGATTGGTTCTGAAACATTGCAGGCCAGAAAGGATCCTGGTGTACTCCCTATCTTTGCCCAGAAACGTGGTAGTTTATGTCAGAGTGGTCTGAAGAGATCTGGATGGGCATCATTACTGATGTCTTTGAAGAGACCGAGGTAGGATAAGAATTATTCGAGTGAGGATATATGTTGCCCCCTTGTGAATTGGTTCCATAAAGAGGGTAGCCTGAACCGTAAAATTGATTCTCCCCATACGAAATACCTGGGGGTACTTGAGGACCTGTCATGGAAAAAGTGTTTAAAGGGACCGACATGGCAAATGAAAGATACATGGGTGGGGTGTAATAAGTGGAATATGCACCCATCTGAGCATTAGCTCCTGAAAGAGCATAGCTAGCATTGGATCCATAAGGGGGAAGGTTCCATCCTCCTATGGGGACATGATTCATATCAAACGAAGAAGTGGGCATGGGAGCGATAGTGCCCCCGGATCCAACACTAGGATTCATATATGAGAACCAAGGAAAGGATTGCACGTGGGAAGGCATATCAACAGAAAAATGACTAGAGACCCAAGGTGCGGACTGAGTGTTGTAATTGTGCATACCATTGTAAAAAACGGAAAGGTTCATCCCCATGAAATGAGCAGGCATCACGGGGTGGGTAGTGGTGAAGGAGGAGTGAAAGGAACTCCACTATCCATGACAATAAAACCAAAAACAGACTTCTAGGGCCAACTAGTAGTCAAGGAGCATACCAAAAAGTCAAACGGCCAATATGAAAGCAAACGGGCTAAAGTGGTTGAGTGGCCTCCCTCGCTAAAGAAGGTATGCCTCATCCAAGAGGGACTTGAGACTCCCTAATAAAGTTTGGAGGTAACAAAATCAGTTATAAGGGCCCTCGTAGGCTTAAAAACCAATCGGTCAGATCCCCCCAGAGAGGTAATCCTCCATAAAGGTTGTGTGTTGTATGACCCCTATCTGAATCAGGATACAAGTAGAATAACCCCTGCAAGTAACCTATGAGATACATAATTCAAGCAACTAATCAACCACTGTATAATTGATGCACAGGAAAACAGTCGTAAGTCTGGATTACCGTATGGGAAGGGTAGCAAAGCCCGAAACCTTGAAAGTATTGCCTCTCACAGAGGTATGGGTACTGGCAAGATCCCCAAATATGAATAAATCCACAAAAATATCTCTGACGCTAGGTGAGTATCCAGGGGTTATCCCTTCAACTAACTTTGTGTGACCTCGTGCTTAACTCTGGTGTGAGCAAAGCCTCCTGATATTACCAATTATATAATGGACTTTGCAACTCCCTGTCTCAGACACATATGTTGATTTAATTGCCTTGGAGAAGTTTACTCACAAGATCCTATTCCAAGGCACTAAATCCTAGGCTAGTTAGTGCACCCTAAAAATAAAATTGTGACTAATCAATTTTAGTTTAAAGCGTAAATTCTATTGGCCGTGGTTACTCAAAAAGGTATGGAAGTGAAACTCATGATGTTATGACTCTGCAAGAAAATAAATATGGATATAATGCAAAGTCTATCTTTAACTTTTCAATGAATGATATGCTAATAAGAACAGTGTAGTCTTCAATTTCAACTCTGCAATTCAGAAGTAAAATGCAATATTTCACTAGATGTGCTAATCTAATGATAAAGATTCAAAGGAAAAAGTGCCAACCAATGCAAAATGCCTATTTTTTGTATTTTCAATATACTAAAAAGAAAATGCATGGACTGATGAGCAACCTGATATGTAAATTCTACTGTGTATAAAATCAACAACTCGAGCAGAATACCAAGCAGCCACGCAAACAACCCAGAGAACAAGGACAAATCAAAAATGGAAAACAAAGAGAAAGACTCTGCCTAAAAATTCAACTCCAAACAAGTTTCCTATCATCCCAAATAATCTCAACAGATACTACAGAGACCTAAGAACGCTCAACAATCTTCAAATCCCACCCAACAGTCACTAAACCAAGCAAACAAGCAAGGGGAAGTGGTATACATGATTGTTCAGGAAAATCGAGCGTATATACGCTTCTTGCAGTGAGACAGTAAGTGTGTATATGCGACTGTCAAGGGAAAAAGGGCGTATATGCTTTAAAACAAGGCCAGGGAAGGGAAAAAGGATGAAAACTCAGACCCATAGTGAACAGGACATGTCATGCAGTGATACGACAAGAAACACAAAGGAAAAAGAGTAAGAAGAAAAAGTACTTCAACCCTTAGAAGGAAGATCTCTCCCTAGTGGAGTCGGCATTTCTGTTACAAGGGAAAAACTCTCTATGGCCAAGGGTAAACCACAAAAGACAGGTATGACTACAGAAATCAACTCAATTCCAACATATGCTATATAAACTAATGTGCAAAATAAGAAAGAGGCCTACCTCGATCCAATGTTTGATGATGTTCCACCGTTGAGCACTTTGACCCAAAGCTTTATACCTGCAAGAAGTTCTCGAAAAACAAGTAGAGAAAGTATATAGTGATAATATAAAAGGGGTTAGCACATCAGATAGCATAATCCATTAATAAACATTACAAACACGCCCATGGATAATAATCATATATTTGCAAGATATCAATAGGACGGGAAAGGAGTATTTCTATTAATAATTGATCAGCAGAAGTGACAATGATATAGACTTTCGTGTTGGCATGGTTCGAAACCAAGTTCCTTCCAACTGGGTCTCCACCACTTCAATCCTCCACCAAAGGCAAGCTCATAGGAAAGAAGCAATGAGGTCCTCTCAACAATAGGGAAAGAGCTTGGGGGATGAAAACTGTGTTCAAACTTGAGGGACAGAGGGATGCATACTCAATATGAAGTAATTTCTCCAGAGTAACTTTTATCTCAAAGTTGAATGCTTCTCCTTCTTTTCCATAGGTCGAAATTGTGCTCTTATAGCCTTCAAGATGCAACTGAAGGGTCGAGTCAGAACATTTTCAGTATGTGAAAGGCCAAGGATCAGAGATCTCCTGTCGTGACATGGAAACCCAACCTCATTTTGTATTTTTTGGCACAAATCCCGATGTGCGTGGGATGTAGTGGATCAACAAGCGTATACGCATCTTGCATAGCAGATAGGGAGCGTATATGTGGAAAAATATATATTTTTAGCTCTGGATTCATCAAAAGGGGATGATAAGTCTGCAAAGGGAAATGGAAAAAGGCCCTCTATGCAAGATAGCAATGGTGAGACAAATCTTGCTATAACACCATCCTCGAAATGAGGTGAAGTACACGATGGGTTTCCCGAGGATGTGCATTTCATCATAAAAATAAAAATAGAAAAAATTTAAATAAATAGTGTGTGTGTGTGTGTCATAAACAAACTATTACCATTTTAAATTTCATTAAAAATTAAAATTATTTTTTTTTTTTGCAAAAAAACTTAAATTTTTTTTCACCTTATTAACATATTCACACCACCACTGGTTTGTCTTTGTCATCATTGCACCATAACAAATGCTTCTTATTAAATATTAATGCACTCATAAAATCGATATTTTTTTTAAACTATTGTTGAAACTCAATGTGCCACATGTACAGGGGCACCATGACAAATACGGTGTGCCTTGCACAGACACATCGACAATGATACATCCATACATTTTCTAATCCAAGTAGACAAAATTTTATTTAATTCATTAGATTTCCAATACACTTATGATACAAAATATCACCACTCATTGTGCTTCCTTAAGTTCCCAAGTACACCAACAAAAGTGGGGAATTTGGCTTTCACAATGCACTTGTGATGTCCAAGAGCATCGTTAATGATGGCATTGTACATTTATAAGTGCAACCTCGAGTGTGGGAAAATGCACAATTTAAATTTGACTTGATGGTGTGCTTGGTGTGTATCAATGCACTAATAATGGCACCTCCATACATTACCTAAATACCAACAAGTCTGAAAAAAATTATAAACAAAAAGTGCTTAATGATACACTTATAATATCTAGAAGCATTGCTAATGTTGCCTCCTAATATTATGAAGAGAACCAAAAAAAAAGTGAGATTTTTTTTTACTTTTATGTTTTAATGGTGCACTCCAGTTCAACTGATGCAGTGCCATTAGTGCATACTATTATTTTATAGTACGTGCCACATAATTTGGTGCTAGTCGAATAGTTTGAATGTATTGCGCATAAGTTTTTTCAAAAAAATGAAAAAAAAAGGTAAATTATAAATTGTAATTCACTAAAAATGGAAATGAGGTAACAAACAATTTACATAGTCTCTTTCTTGTCGAGGAATGGTTGTTACATAGATTAAAAAAAAAATGAAATGTGGTATAGTTTTGGAAAATCAAAAAACATGCCAAATTGACCAACGAAAAGGAAGCTATCAATACGATAGCAATGACAATGGGGTGATCGTGCAGGGATGGTGAGCACCAGTGCTTATGGTTGGAGGCATTGAAAGAAATGTAAAAATGAACTTATGGTTTGGTAACCCTTTTTTACCATACCTTGGTGTGACTAATAGTAAGACATGTCAGTGTGATCTTAGATTTAGAGTGCATCGCCATTTTTTCAAAATTTATATATTGATGTGTCAATTGTTGGTACACACCGGTTCATGTAAATATTATTAAATGCATCGTTTAGTTTTTTAAATTTATTTAAATAAAAACATACAATTTATGGAAAAATGTCTAAACTTTAAATTTGTTTCTTACATCTAGATATATTGGTGCACTTAGGATGTACAAACACACCACATTGCTTATGTTTTATGTTGCATTGATAATGTAATCGCACTAGGGAATCATATTAGAGAGGGCATCGATAAGTCTTTTTTTTTAATAAAAATCATATTGTATAGCAAGATGGCTAAACCTTATTTAGTGCATCTCAATAAGGACACACCAATGTGATTAGGATTTTTAAACACACCAGTAAGTAAATTTTTTTATGGTGCATTGTTAATGAAAATGTGTGGGAAATGCATTGATGTGTCGCTTCAAGAAGTGCACTATTGAGTTGTAATTTTTTAAATAAAATCAATATTGTATTACAAAATGACTAAACATCATTTAGTGCTTATGATGTACATGTGCACTAGTGTGTTTATTGTTTAAAGACACATTGTCATAAGTTTTATCATATGATAACAAAATGATCTCCAATGCACATATATAAAAAATGCATCAATGCATTTTTTTATGGAAATGCACCAATATTTTTATTTTTATTTTTATTTTTAAATTAAAAATAAATATTATATAATAAAATATCTAAACCTCATACAATGTGTTGTAGATAGTACTGCCGTGTCATCTGAATGTCATACAAATGGTCCCATTTTCCATGTCATCCCTTCCACGTTAGACTATAGAACTCTTCAATTTTATTGGGCTTTGGGAGATCCAGTGGAAATGTTGGAAACACATACGCTTAGAAAATGCATTGACACCAATAATTTCATCAACCATTAGTGAGATCTATTTTACATTGAAAAAGAAAAAAAAACAAGCCTCCCTGTCAATAATTGATGCTTCATCAGCGTCGGTTGCTCTCGTTCCGAAAAAGGCTCGTTCACACGTGAATGATTGTGTCGACGATCGATCTCCATGAAAGCAACTTTAAATCTGAGTTGTTCATCATGTGTCCCCTTTTAATAGTGTTTGTCAAAAGTTTAAATGCAGGATTAGTCATTCACGATTTTATACCTAGAAAGTTGTACCCACACTAAGATTTATCACCACGCAGTAACCAATTAGATATTTCCATGACAGTCCCAACGCTCCCATTTGACGTTTTAGGTGACAAGTCATGTGCCACACCATCGTACGGGTCCACGTGTTTTGACACGGTACGGGTCCACGTGTTTTGACACGTGACCACTCGGGAAAGACATTGTGCACCAATGAAAAAGAGGGATTTTAACACAAAATTTCATCAAGGTCTGCAATGAACATTGAAACAAGAGTTGGCACAAATGATCGACGACCTCAAAACCCCAGACCCCAACAAAAAAGGCACTGTATGACAAATTACTTCCCTTTTGAACCTGTCGATGAATTAGGAAACGGGATTTCACATCGTCGTTCGACGTAATGAATTAATTTTGAGCATGGCACGTAGGTGGGTGCATTCAAGCCTAGAATATTTATGCAATATCATTGTACCTTGTGTTTTAATTGTTGGATTTGATTGATAGGGAGTTAGAATATATGAGCATGAAAGTTTTTGTTTGGGAATTCTTACCATCAAGTGTTTGAAGAGAGATTGTGCAATGAAGAATGTCTCAAGACCAGGTGTTGTTTGTGTTAGAACTGTGTTTCTTCTCAATTCAAAGCTTTGCGACTAGAACTGGTAATTTTTAATGTTATTTCTCGTTTCTTCACTAGGTATGCATTTTATTTGAATAATTGTCATAATTTTCAGATAATGTGAATGAACTGTAAACTAATTATTGTTGTTTTCTTGTAGAAAATGCCTCCGTGAAGACCTACTACTCGGCAATCCCTAAAAATTCCCAAGGGAAAGGGTGCTCTGTCAAGCAAAGCATCGAACCTAGCCCACAGTAATGGAACAGAGAAAACGCACAAGGTGGAACCCTTAATTTGACTTCCATAGAAGAAAGTGTTCAAACAACCGTCGTTATACAAAGACACGGAGCCAGTCATCGGGTCTAAGGTATTGTTACCTTCTTGGAATAATTTATTCCATAAAATCAAACACTCAAACTTTCCATATTTTACACCTCACAACAGTCAATAAATTAGAGCATTGGATGACCAGGTGTTCCTAAACATAGAATGATCTTTGTTGTACATGGTGGACGCTAGGTCCCTTATTCTACCCTACATAGAGGCTTTAGAGTGGATTATCATCCACATAGACATTGTCAAATGTTTGATCAGCAATGAACAAGGAAAGTGTGTGGGGGTTTTCTTACCAGCAGAGGTGAATAAATACTACAAACTTGGCGAACCCAAATTTAGATTAAACATTGACTTTGTAGTAAAATTTTATGTTGATCATGATACCAGCAAAATGTTGGCATCTTGGTGGAAGGAAGATAGAAAATTCATTAAGAGGACTGCAAGGTAGTATGGAACAACAAACTTAAGGGAACCCTACATGTATCTGATGGAATTAATTTGCATATTATACTAGGAAAAAGATTGTTCCAGGTTCTCTGAATCCTAGATGCCTTTGGCATACACTATGGAAGTATCAGGATGCATCTTTAAATGGAGAGCTATTATATCCAAATAGTTGACCACTAGAATAGAACAAGCCCAAAACCCTGAACCAGGGGATGTGCCTTATTTTTCCATGGCTTCTTATTTATTGGATGTAGTTTGTGCAAAGAATGTTTTCTCATAAATGGGTCTAATTTGGCACGTGTCCAAACTCCCTGTGCATGTATACTTCAACATTTTGTGGGAGAACATGTACAAAAAATCTTATTCCATGATCTGTAACTTGTTCCTAGCCAAGATTTACTTCATTATCCTTCAACAAGAGTGTCCACAACTCTCAAAACAAGCCAAAAAGATCATCTATTTGATTCACAACTCATACTTGTAAGATAAGTGCACCTGTTTCATGATTTTTGGAGCTACGGGAGCCCCACACCTACTGCCATATTATGTCCCAGACTGACTAGACGTAGGGGAAATATGTTACTAAAATATCATATAGGGTTTCAATGCATCTCTTGTCAAAGATAAGAAGAGAGATTTTGTCCCCTACGGATTTCAATTAGGATACTACTTTGTCAAGGACACTACACAAGCGAGACAAGAATGACTTAGTCATTTGGAATGTGGGCTTGCGACTGGTAGGTACCGCAAGCATGACCTAAAAGAATTGATGTCAAAACATGCAGGACAATTAGTAATTTAGTGGAGCTATGCTCATGAAAAATTTGAAGATGAGGTATTCATCGAAAATGCCCAAAGTTGGGATGAAGTACTCCAAAGAAATCCCAACTTGATATGATTGTATTTAGAGCTATGTATATGGACGAACAGTTGGAATTCATCAATAAAATTGGTGAGGTAGCTATACAAGAATGGGAAACCAAGAGGGAAAGGGAAACTGAGGACGCTAGGAGAGGTGAAGAGGCAAGACTCAATGCAGAGGTTGAAAGAGCATCACATGAGGCTGAATAGAATAGGGAAGCTGAGGAGTTAGAGAAACAAAGAAAATTTGAATAAGAATTAAAGAAGGGAGAAGTTGAGCAAGCCCCTCAAGGGGAAATTAGCACCCAACCACAATTGGGCATAGAGAAGGTACAATGAGGACATCCATAACCAATAGTATCATATGAGGCCTTGAAATAGGTACCAGTCACAAGGGTCTCTATCCCCACAATTGTAGACTTAACAATGTTTGATGATGGTGATGATGATGGTGATGGTGATGATGGTAATGTTGACACTGTGAAATTCCCAATTATAGATGATTCCAAACCAAATGGAAAAGGAATCTTAGTTTCTGAAGAGCCATAATTAGAAGTAACATTTGTAGCAACAAAGGTAATTGTGAAAGTCATAACACCAGCAAAACAAGGGTCATAGCCACCCAAAGAAGAGAAGACTCAAGAAGGTGCGGGTAGAAATGAGAGTGAGGAGTAGATTTCAAAGGATGCAGCCTCTGAGAAGGAGGAAATTGAAAAGGAGGAAAAACAAGAACAATAGCAAGGAAAGGTCATAGGTAAGGAAGAGAAAACAGAGGAGCGGAGAATTTCTCCAACAAACGAAGAGACAATGATCGACCCATTAGCCACTTCTTTGCATGAGGAACTGACACAACTATAATTAGCAACAAATAACCCACTAGAAGATACTATAGCTCCTGAGAAAACAAAGGATATGTCTACATAAGTGAGATATTAACATACTAGTAAAATAGACCAGCCCCACGAAGAGCCTAACAAAGAGCAGACAGTTGGCAAGGAAACAGAGGAAATGGGTGGTCACACATCAGCAATAGATAAAGGAAAAGCACCTATCCTGAGACATTTTCATACCCCAAGAAGCATCGGGAATATGCTGGCATGGGGTAACCAACAAATACTAAATCCAGTAGATGAAGTTGATGACATTGAGGCCATAGCCTATGACCAGAAAAGACAAGTGTTGGTAATAAGAACAAGTAGGGTGAGGAAGCTCACTTTAGATAGTGCCATGGTCATAACCACTGAGGAAAATTTTATAGACATGAATAAGGATAAGGTTAGTGAATTGTTGGGGGCATGGGTGGCTATCTCATGCCACCATTGATAGAGATAAAGAGGATGAGAGAGAGGTTGTTTCCATGAGAAGAGAACTGGAAACTCTCAGACATCAAGTTTATTACTACAAAGATACTACACAAGCAGTGACAATTCTAATAGTTGACTTCTTAGAGGAGCATGGTAGATATAATTTTCTCAGGGATATATTTATGGTGAAGGTTTTAAGTTATCAAGAGGAAACCATGTTATTCCTTGTAGTACATAAAGAAATGTTAAAATGGGTTGAATGGGCACATAGGACCTTGAGACAAATTGAGTACATCAGAGAAATCCATAAAGGCTAAGGATTAGAGGAAAATTGAGAGGGCATCCAAGTATTGGGTTCTGGATATTGTTGAACCAAAATGAAAGATGCAGGAGAGGTGGGGAAAATGTCTCAGAAGTTGGATGAAAATTGATGGAAATATGATGGAAATCCATCTTCCCAAGTTTAAGTCCCGACAATATTTTTGAGATATCAACGACATATTGAAACAACACGTATAATGTGACCAGAAATAAAAGTCGGATGTCCTCAAAATGACCAGCATGGAACGAGGGCAAGCTAAAAGGTTTGTGGAAGGCACAATCAGAACTTTGATCATTCTGGATCATGTGGTCGCCAAGTTGGATAGGTATAGACAATGGACAAGAGAGATGAGGGAAGTGCTCAGTACCAACATCGCCTCCCTTATATGCATATGCATGAAGACCTTTTCTCCAAGAGGGTTGATTATGATAAAGTGAATCTGTTGGATTAGTCACTTGATTACTAAGGAACAACTTGAAGAAAATGTGTGGATGAGTCCACATTTCTATATGTTTTTACTTAAAATAGGTTTAGCACTATTTTTAGGAAATTCATTTTTTATAAATAAGGGGATTGACCATGCAGAAGGAGGTTGATGGTTTTGGTAAGAATTTTTGGATTGATGCAAGTGAAACTATTTTCTAAAGTTAATTCATAAGCCCTCAAGGAGCCAAAGACGTTTTGCCAAACCTATGCTTATAATCTGATAAGTGGATTATCCTGCGTTTTGATTGGAATCTACAAGTGTCTTGTAAGATCTTAATTATTTATAGTTATATTGATTGGTTAAGAAGTCTTTGGATGAAATTTGGTGAAAATATGATGTTATTTAATTCCTTATGTTAAGTAAACAATGAAAAGCATAGAATGAATTCGCTTATATTTTATCGTACATCTCTGCATGCATGTTATTTATTGATGTTTCTTAAGACTATATGGTGATTGATGAATGTTGGTACTAGTGATAGAGTGATTCAACCACAAGAGTTACTTACCCACCATAGCCAAAGGTTATCCTAGGCACAGATTTCCCCAACACATCTATTTATTTAAGTTAGTTTCCTTTTCCTTTGCATTAAAACAGAAAACGAAATAAGTATAAAAATAGATAGAATGATAATCAAATAATTTGAGAAACATATTTGAAACAGACGCACAATCATTAAATCTCATTGAAAAGGTTTTCAGGCCATCAATCTGAAGAATCACATTATTTCAAACGAAGAGGAGTCTAATTGGTCCTCATCTTCGGGTGTGATTCTTACTGTTGATTCAAAGGGATTCCATCCCCCTCAATAAAATTGGTGATAGAATGAGGTCTGATGCATGGAAATTCATCAAAACATCCCATATAAAGAAGATAGTCCCACTACTAGTACTTTCCTCATGCTTAGGAAAGCATTGATTCTCATCCTGAAATCCCATACGCAATATCTCAAGAAGAGGTTAATGTGTTTAGGATAATCACCAGAGAATACACTTGACAGATTGGAGCACTACCCTTAACTATGTTATTACCTCGAAGGAGGAGGATGATAAAACCTCTTGTATCCACACCAGAACATACTTTCATACACACGGTTGAATATTAGTGGATTCCGCCTTGATCAAAATAGAACAACCTCTTGGCCTAATCCCTGACACACCTATTGTCACTCCACCCGCAAGTAATTATTCTAAACAAAAAGATTTGGAGTCAAAAGAGGAAGAATCTAATTACAGATCAGACTACATTGGTGACAACAATGAAAATAACCAAGAAGGGAATAACCAACCTTGGTTGGCTAGAGATGCCTTGGCCTTACGTGATCATTTACATAACTTACCCAGGAATCCAAAGAAACTACTTCCTAAGTTTGACCCTAAAACATATGGGTTTCCAGAAGATCATATTAATAAATTTGTATTGGCAATCCATCTTATTAACATGCAACATGAATATGTAGTATGCAAAATTTTCCCTTGCACCTTTGAGAACTCAACTTCAACTTGGTATTTTAACCTCCCAGTTGGTTCCATAACTAGCTGGAAGAAATTCAAAAGGACTTCTTAGATAAATTTGCAAATGAAACCACAACAAGGGCCCCGATGGCTAAATTGTTTTCTGCTACCATGGACTCTAAGGAGAAAGTGAAGGATTTTAATGAATGTTTCACCACGATTTTGAATAAATTCCAACCAGATGCTAAACCTTCCCAAGAGATGTATATTGAAGTATATGTAAATTCTTTACTAGCGTCCATCTCCATATTTGTTAAGATATCTTCCAAACTCACCCTAACTAAAAAAATTAAAGAAGATAAAACCATTGAGTTTCAGATGAAAGGATGCAAAGAGAGTCAAATTTATTTAGCAAAGAAATAAACTCAACAACCACCCAAAAGGGGACTCTTGTTGACCAGACCACAAGGGAAACAAGTTGATCAAAACATTGAAAAGGATGGTGTTGACATGGAAAGTTCTGAAAGGATGATCAAGAAATTGTCAAATGAAATTGTAGATATGAAAGGAAATGCAGGATAAGGTACCTCTAATCAAATTCCTTATAGGTCATTTTTCAAGAGACCGCCTCCTTTCAAAGCCATAGAACCTCCCCCAACAAATATGAACATTAATTTAGGAGAAGTGTCTTCAGATTACTTTTGTAGTTATCACCAAGAGAATCACTCTTAAAAATATTCTCCCCTGTGGTTAAACGCCATGAATTTGATGTCCAACCATTTCATAGACAGGTGTGCCCTAACTGAATAGGAAAATAACCTAGCATACAACACTACAAGTGATGAAATTAATGAACAACCGGAGGAAACAACTATGGTATTATGGGATATAAACCATATGATGCATGTAGGTAACCTTACTGAAGAAGATGGTTTGGTGGATGAGACTTTAGTTGTATAAACAAGGAGCAAGGTTCATGTTCCTCAAAACCAACCAATCATAGTTCAGGCCCCTAAAAAACCTGACAAATCAATGCCCTTGACCAAACCACCTTCCATACTCAACTATGCCCCTAAATTTGCAACAAAAGAAATGACAAAGTTGGAATACAATGTAGTAGAGGATTTAACGAAAATGAATGCCAACATTTCTTTTATGGACCTGTGCAGGATCCCTCAGGAGAAAAGCCTCTTACTGCAAGAATTAAAGGAAGGATACAATCACACAGTGAATCCCAATAAAAACATAAAAAAAACTAACTTCAAGGGAGAAAGTCAAACATAAACTTAGCATCTATAGATAAGAAATCCAAGTTGTATGTTCCTCCTTTCTTATTGACATTTGAAATTTTCAATAGAAATTTACACAATTGTTTAGTTGACTCTGGGGAATTATTGAATGTTGTGCCTTATTTTGTGTGCAAAAAATGAACGCAACTCCTGCCAAAAGTGATATACACATTATACAATTGGATAGAACTAAGGTCAAGGTCATTGGTAAATTGAATTATGTCATGATTCAAATCGCTTCTAACCCAAAGATTCACCAAGTAATTGATATTATAGTTGTGGATATCCCAAAATCTTATGGGATGTTGCTAAGCTGAGATTGGTCACACAAATTGCATGGATATTTCAGTATCAACTGGTCTCACCTATGGTTACCATGGAAGGGGAAGCCTAACAAGATCGGGATTGACAGAGAAACATGCCTGAAACACACTATCACCGATTTAGAAGCCCCAAATGAACCTTCTTCAATTGAGTTTCTCATTCTAGGAAACTACTCCTTTGATTTTGATTTTGGGAATTTCCCACCCCGCATATATGAAATCTCGTTTTCATAAAAGTTTGAGTTGTTGCTGCAAGAAAATCAAACAATAACTGAAGAACATGACAACTTAGACCCATGTCTCCCAATTAATATCTTAAAAAATGAAACTGGAAATTCAAATACAGACATCAAGAAAAAAGTTCCCAACTTTTCTTCTCAAATATGGACTCTCTTTTTTGATGGGTCTAAGTCACAAGAAGGAGATGGGGACAGGTGCATGTTTATTGACCCAGCTGGTAAACATAGCTTTTAATCATGTAGGATTGAATTTGAGTATACTAATAATATTGTTGAATACGAGGCTTTGGTCTAAGGACATAAAAAGACCATTGACATCAACATCAAAGAACTTGTTGTCTTCGGGTATTTGGAGATAATTGTGAGGAGGGTCAAAAATACCATACACATCAATTCACCACATTTGAGAAATTACCAACAAGAGGTGCATAGGCTAATGGATAAATTTCAAGCATTTAACATCATTGTCATTCCTCGGTCCAAGAATATACTTGTTGATTCTCTTGCCACAACAACCTCAAGGTTATCTCCTATGGAAGACTATGAGGCCTCTATATTCACGATAGAGCTATTGTACAAACCATCATTCCTTGATATCATCACGAATTGGAAAGTATTTGAGGGCAATGAGAAAATCATAGCCTTCTTGACTAATGAAGAGAATTTTAGAGACTTGGCCATTGACGATGAAGAATTTCAAGGAATGATTGTTGAATAAGAAGACATAGAGTGTGAATCCAACAAAGACAAAAGTACTAAAAAGCATAAACTCCACACAATTCTTAAGGGAGTAGTCAACTTGGAAAACCTATTTGATCTACAAGAGAAATTCAAGAACCTCGAGAATGTAAAAACTAGAAATTCTTGTCTTGCTTACAAAATAATAAATATAGGTATCGTTGAGGACTTGAAGAATATCAACCTTGGAAATCAATATCTCATGATGAAAAGAAAGCCTACCTTAAATTGTTTTAGGAATATCAAGACATTTCTGCATGGTCATATCAAAATCTGAAAACATATGATACAAACATCATCCAACACATCATTCCTCTTAGGCAAGATGTTAAACCTTTTCAGCAAAAGCTACAGAAATTCCACTCATATCTTGAGTCTTTAATGCAGAAAGAACTTAAAAAGTTGTTGGATGCTAAGATCATATTCCAGGTAATACATTCTTCCAAGGTAACTAATCTAGTACCGGTAGAGAAGTCGAGAGAAATTTGCATGTGTGTGGATTTTAAAAATTTAGACAAAGCTTCAGAAAAAGATAACTACCATGTACCCCCAATGGAACAACTCCTACAAACCATCTCCATATTGGATATGTTCTCACTTCTGGATGGGTTTTCAAGATACAATCAAGTTCTAGTCTTGGAAGAAGACCAACTAAAAACAACTTTTTGAACTAAAGGGGGAACATTTGCCTATAAATGCATGCCTTTTGGGTTGATTAAAGAAGGAGCTACATTTCAGAGAGACATGGGTGTGGCCTTTAGAGGATTAATAAATAAGTGTGTAGTAGTATATATGGATGATGTTATAGTCTATTCTAAGAAGAGGTCAGATCATATTGCTCACTTGACTCAGATATTTGAAACATGTAGGAAATACGACATATCTATAAATCCAAAGAATACCATATTTGGTGTAATCAGGGGGGAACTCTTGGGTCACATCATTTCTAAAGATGGAATTAACATTGACCCTCAGCATGCTAAATTAATTTCCAACCTCCCTCTTCTGCATAACAAGAAATCCATGCAGTCTTTCTTCAGGAAGATTAATTTCGTAAGAAAATGTGTTCATGATTTTGCAGAAACAGTAAAACCATTACAAAAAATGATACGCAAAGGCACGGAATTCAAATGGAATAAGGAAGAGAGGGACTCTTTCAATAAAATCAAGTTTGTTATTTCTCAATCACCCATCCTACGCAAACTTGATTTTAGCAAGGATTTCTTCCTATACAATTTTTCTTCTGATCAATCTCTAGCAACAATCCTGACACAAAAGGATAATGAGAACAATGAGGCCCCCATCTCATTCATGAGCACCAACCTACAAGGGCCAGAGTCAAATTACCCTACAATAGAAAAACAAGCCTATGTTGTATACAAATCATTCAAACACTTCTGATCTTACATCCTTAAAAACTAGACCAAAGTTATAGTGCCCCATCCTACAGTAAGGTCATTTTTCACACAACAAGAAATGGATGAGAGGAGAGGAAATTGGATGACTATCATCCAAGAATTTGACCTTGACATTAATCCAACAAATATAGTTAGAGGACAAGGCTTATGTAAATTATCTATAGAGTCTCAAGATCTAGTAGAAACATATGAGTCAGGATGGAACAATGAACTATCCTTGTGGTGCAGTGAAGTGTTGTACATCCCATCGAGTCGAGATTCTTGGTATTTAGATTTATATTACCTCCTCCATAATGGCACATGTCCTCAACATTTGAAGCCTAAATAGAGAATATATCTTAGATTAAAATATTTCCAATAGTGTCTTGTCAACTCTATGTTATTATGCAATAACTATGATGGAGTATTGCTTAGATGTCCTGAGAAGGAAGATGCAAAGAAAGTGTTGAGAGATATTCACGATGGTCCATAAACTGGACATTTTGCAGGTGAAACCATTTCCCATAAAATCATTAGGGTAGGATATTACTATCCAAAATTGTTTAGCAATGCAAATTCACACGTCAGAAAGTGTAAAGTATGTCACTTAAGTGTTGCTAAAGAGAAAAAGGTATCCATCCCATTGCAGCCAATGACAATGTCCATACCTTTTGAGCAATGGTGGATAGATGTCATAGGGGAAATCAATCCAAACTCATATAAACAACACAAGTTCATATTTACTGAAACCAATTACTTTACTCGATGGGTATAATCCATTCCCCTTACTCGCATTAACAAAAAGGTGGTGATCAAGTTCCTGGAGAAACACCTAATCACCAGATTTGGGGTACCGTTTGTTTTGGTTTTTTATAATGTTGCTTATTTATATTCTACTCTCTTGATTGAATTTTCTTTAGACAAATGGATAATACTGAGGTATTTTGCTAACTACTACCCATAGGGTAACGGTGTTTCAAAATCAACAAACAAAAATCTAGTTAGGATCCTAAAAAGTACAGTTGCAGAAAATAATAAGAAATGGCACAATGCTCTTCATAATTCCCTTTGGACTAATAGGGTAACTCCTAAGGAATCCCTAGGAAATTCTCCGTACTTTTTGTTTTACGAACAAGAATCCATTCTTCCAACCAACTTGTATCTTCCATCTCTACAACTTTCCCAAGCCTCTAGGAATGAATCACTTTCAAGCATCCAACAACGCATTGACACACTCCTTATGGTAGAGGAATAAAAGGAAAGGGTTAGAAAGAAATTTTCAGCTCATCAACAGTTGGTTAAAAGGTGGTTCGACAAACACAAAGTTGTAGACAAAAATTTTGATGTGGGAGATATGGTTTTGAAATGGGACAAAATAAATGAGCAAAAAGGGGAACATTCTAAGTTTCAAAGCCTCTGGCTTGGTCTTTATCAAGTTGTTGAAAAAAATGGAGTGGGAACATACTAATTTCAAAACCTGAGGGGTGAGCTAGATTCTCTCCCTTTAAATGGAAAAACCCTGAAAAGATTATTTTCCTACTTGCTCAGCGTGAGAAACCTTGTATCATAGATTTGTTTGCTTTGTTAGTTTTTCTTTGTTTTGGATTGTTTAATTTGTTTTGGTTTGTTTTAGTTTTATCTAGTAGTTTTCTTTTCTTTTTTGTTGGTCTTCATGATCAACGATGAAAATGATTCTCAAAATTCATGGTAAAGCATGGAAAGATGACTTCTCTTATCCAAAACCTTGACCATCAAAAGCATAGTAAGGGGCATTCATTCAGTGGAATCTTTGAACCTAGTGATTATTTACACTTCTGTATGCATATCAATTCAGGAATGAACATATTGTCTATCTTGTGGTTTGGAAATTATGAAGGGAATAATGGAAATGAAGGAGAGTATGAATCATGCCCACCAACAAAACGAAGCAAATATCTCACCTCTCCTAGTGGGAATATTGTAGAAAAAAAGGACATAAGTACTAGTTTCCTTTCTTCAAAAGAAACAGATATCCTCCTCACTAACTCATTCTTGGTTTTATGAATGTCCTTCTCAAAACATATCCAATAATGGATACTTAATATGGTAAAAAAAACGATAAGAAGGAAGGCATATTTTTCTTAAAGAATGATTATATCAGGGAGATTATGCAGATATCTTCACGAGGGATATGGACTCTCGCTGGAAACAAAGAAAGGTCTAGGATATTGGGGTGACTCCGTCAAGAATATGAATGCCCACTTGCAGCAGAGCAACACCAGAAGAAGGTTTCAAATACTTAGAGGTTGAAAGCCTATTTTTTTCCTATCGGTGGTGGTTTTCTACCTAGGTATTGCTTAGCATGACATGGAACATTGGTTCACAGTAAAAAAGCATGAAATCAGACCAGTCCCCACAACTAGATATGGATGGATGCTCCTCAGGTCATATGCATACAAACTTATAAATGGTCTTTGAGTTGTTATCTTGAATTGATTTTTTTCTTGAAATTGTTATATCGTTATGGCTAAAGTAAGGATCAGAGATTTTAGCTTTGTCCACTAAGTCGCCATAGGTTGAGAACTCAACACACCCTTTGAAATATCAAGTATTTTAATGGGTACCACTCTACTTTTCTTTATCTTCTTTGATTTTGATTTATCTTGCTTTCGGTTTGTGTTTTCTAGTTTCACTCAGTCAGTTGTGTCTCAATCCTAAACCAAAGAATTACCCAAAATAAAATAACACATGTGAGATTCAATTGAAGCTAAAAGGGGTCGGGACTTAAAAAATTTACAAAGGGAAGAAAATACCATTAAAAAACATGTTTTTCCTCAATCCCCGATACGCAACCATGTTGATCGTCCATAGTGCATCGGGCGTCGGCAGCATCCATGTGCAAACCTAGGAACACGTGAACGATTCTACTGATCATTGATGTGCATCTCCCATCGGTGTCAATCAACGCATGTTGCTAAAAATTGAAATGGACCTTCAACCTTGCCGGCACTAGTGAATGTATAGGGTAAACAATCTATGACCGTCTGATTCGAGCATTCGATCAATCTTGATCGTTGGCAAATAAAGACGGAGTCCATTTGATTTTGGTTATATGAGAATCCACATCATTTGCTACATAAATCCTTGCACTGTCATGTCATCTTGGCACAAAGATGTTTGCACTACCACGTCATCTGACACATCATATAGATGGTCCCCTTTTCCACATCAGATCTGACACATCATCAGGTCATGTGACACATCATATAGATGGTCCCCTTTTCCACATCAGATCTGACACATCATCATCCACGTCAGACTGTATGGCCCTTTTCAAGTTTATCGGGCTTCAAGAGCTCTGGTGGGAACGTTGGAAACACATACGCTTAGAAAATGTGTCAACGCCAATAAGTTCATCGACCATCAACAAGGTTTGTTTTACATTGTGAAATATAAAAAGACAAGCCTCCCCGCTAATAGTCGATGCTCCATCAGCGTTGGTCATTCTCATTCCAAAGAAGTCTCGTTGACACGCGAAAAGATTTTGTTGATGGCCAATCTCCATGGAAGTGACCTTAAATCTGAGTTGTTTATACCGTCTCCCCTTTTAATCGTGGCTCTTGAAATTTTAAGCATGATATTATCCATTCATGGTTTTATATCTAGAAATTCATGCCCACACCCAACTTTACCACTACGCATAGACCAAAATCAAAGTAACTTTCAATCACTTAACATCACTATCATTCCTCATTCCAAGAATGTACTCATTGATTCTCTTGCCACAACAACCTCGAGGTTATCTCTTCTAGAAGACTATGAGACCTCTAGGTTCACCATAGAGCTATTGTAAAAACCATCATTCCTTGGTAACAACACCCATTGGAGAGTATTTGAGGGCGATGAGCAGATCATAGCCTTCTTGACTAATGAAGAGAATTTTAGAGACCTTGCCATTAATGATGAAGAGTTTCAAGGAATGATTGTTGAACAAGAAGACAGAAAGTGTGAGGCCAATAAGGAAAAAAATATTGAAAATACTAAACTCCATACAATGCCTAAGGGAGTAGTCAACTTGGAAAACCCATTTGATCTACGAGAGAAATTCAAGATCCCCAAGAATGTTAAAACTGGCAGTTTTTGTCTTGCTTACGAAATCATAAATCTAGGTAACGTTGAGGACCTGAAGGATATCAACCTTGGAAAATCAATATCTTCTGATGAAAATAACGCCTACCTTAAACTGTTTAAAGAATATCAAGACATTTTTACATGGTCATATCAAGATCTAAAAACATATGATGCAAAGATCATCCAACACATCGTTCCTCTTAGGCGAGATGTTAAACCTTTTCATCATAAGCTACGAAAATTCCACCCATACTTCAAGCCTTTAATGAAGAAAGAACTTAAAAATTGGTTGGATGTTAATATTATCTTCCAAGACATTATTCCTAGGTATTTGATTTAGTATTGGCAAAGAAGAAGTTGGGAGAAATTCGCATGTGTGTGGATTGTAGAAATTTAAACAAATCTTCGGAAAAAGATAACTACCATGTACCCCCGATGGAACAACTCCTGTAAGTTGTCTCCAAATCTAAGATGTTCTCAATTATGGATCTCTTTTCAGGATACAATCAATTTCTAGTCTCAGAAGAAGACCAATTGAAAACAAATTTATGGACTGAATGGGGAACCTTTTCCTATAAACACATGCCTTTTCGGATGATTAATGCAGGAGCTAAATTTTAGAGAGCCATGGGCATGGCCTTTATAGGATTAACAAAGAAGTGTGTGGTATTATATCTGGATGATGCTATAGTCCATTCCAAGAATAGGCCAAATCATATTGCTCGCTTGACTCGGATTTTTGAAAGATGTAGGAAATACGACATATCTCTAAATCCAAAGAAGACCATCTTTGGTGTGACCGAGGGGGGAATATTGGGTCACGCCATTTCTAAATATGGCATTAACATTGACCATGAGCATGTTAAAGTAATTTCCCAACTCCCTCTTTCACACAACAAGAAAGCCATGTAGTCTTTCTTCTAAAAAATTAATTTCGTAAGAAAATGTATTCCTGATTTTGCAGAAACAATAAAACCATTATAGAAAATGATACACAAAAACGCGAAATTCAAATGGAATAGGGAAGAGAAGGAATATTTCAATAAAATCAAGTCTTTCATTTCTCAAGAACCTGTCCTATGTAGACTTGATTTCAGCAAGGATTTCTTCCTATACACTTTTGCTTATGATTAGTCTCTAGAATCAATCCAGACACAAAAGGATAATGAGAATAATGAGGCCCCCATATCATTCATGAGCACCAACTGACAAGGGAAAAATATTAATTACCATAATATAGACAAACAATCTTATGTTGTATACAAAGCAGTTAAACACTTCTGATCTTACATTCATAAAAACCACACCAAATTTATAGTGCCCCATCCAGCGGTAAGGTCACTTTTCACACAACAAGAAATGGGTGAGAGTAGAGGTAAATGGATGACTATCATCCAATAATTTTACCTTGACATTAAGATGTCAAATATAGTTAGAGGAAAATGCTTATGAAAAATAGCTACAAAGTCTCAACATCTAGTAGAACCAGACAAGTTAGGATGGGACAATGAACTATCCTTGTGGTGCAGTGAAGTGTTGTACATCCCACCAAGTCAAGTTTCCTAGTTTTCATATTTATCTTACCTCCTCCATCATGGCACATGTACTAAACATTTGAATCCTAAGGATAGAAGATATCTTAGATAAAAATATGTCCAATTTCATCTTTTCAACTATGTGTTATTCTGCAAGAACTATGATGGAGTATTGCTTAGATGTCTTGAGAAGGAAGATGTAGAAAAAGTGTTGAGAGAGCTTCATGGCGGTCCAACGGGTGAACATTTTGCAGGTGAAACCACTACCCATAAAATCATAAGGGCGGGATATTACTGGCCAACCTTGTTTAGGGACACACATGCCAATGTCAAAAACTGTAAAGTTTGTCATATAACTACAGGTAAAGAGAAAAAGGCCCCATCCCATCGTAGCTAGTGACAATTTCCAAACATTTTGAGCAATGGGGGATAGATGTCACAGTGGAAATCAATTCAAAATCCTCTAAAAAACACAAGTACATATTGAGTGCAAATGATTACTTTAACTGAGGGTCATAAGCCATTCCCCTTACCCATATTAATGAAAAGGTGGTGAGCTAGTTCCTGGAGCAGCAACTAATCACCAAATTTGGGGTACCGTTTGTTCTAGTTTTTTATAATTTTTCCTATTTCTCTTCTACTCTCTTGATTGAATTTGCTTTAGACAAAGGGATTATAATTAGGTATTTTTCTAACTATTATCCACAAGGGAACACTATTGCAGAATCAACAAAAAAAATCTGGTCAGGATCCTAAAATGGATAGTTGCATAAAATCATAAGAACGGGCACAATGCTCTTCATAATGCCCTCTAGGCTGATAGGTTAACTCCTAAAGAAGCCCTAGGAAATTCTCCATACTTTCTGGTTTACAGAAAATAATCCATTCTTCCAAAAAACGTGTATCTTCCATCTCTACGAATTTACCATACCTCTAGGGGTTAATCACTTTCAAGCATGCAACAGCGTATTGACACACTCCTTATGGTAGAGGAAGAAAGGGAAAGGGTTAGAAACAAAATTGCAGCTCATCAACAGTTGGTTAAAAGTTGGTTCGACAAATAAAAAGCTAGAGACAAAAATTTTGATGTGGGAGATATGGTTTTGAAATGGGACAAAGAGAATGAGGAGAAAGGGAAACATTCTAAGTTTCAAACCCTATGGCTTGGTCCATATCAAGTCACTGAAAAAAATTGGGGTGAGCATTGTTGAAACATTGTAACTGCAAATAATATTCTATTTATTATTGAGTCATTTACTTATAGATCAATCCCCTTTTGTGGATTGATCATGTCGGGGATTATATATGACCAAATCCCCTTTTGTGGATTGATCAAACCCTAAATATATCATGCAAATTAAGAAGTCGACCCCGAGGGATAATTAAAGTGGTTCTCACCACTAAGGGAAGAAGCTGGCCCTGCCCAGTGAAGAGACACCTCGCTAGCGCCTACCATCTACTATAAATAAGAGAGTTTGGTGCCTCATTAGTACACTCACTCATTCCACTCAACAAGTGCACAAGTTTGGATATAGATGCAGTTGGGAGAAGAAGGAAGAGAGAGGCGCATTGCTCAGTGTTGGATATTCTCTAGTGTTTGGTTTATTATCTTAGCATGGTACTAGAAATCTATATTAAGGAAGTTTTTGTTGGGTTTTCTCCCCCATGAAGGTTTCCCAGGATAAATGTTGTTCATCTTGTGATTGTGTTTCTCTCAGTGATCCTACCTATGATATTTTTATCTAGTAAATTGAAAAGAAACTTAATAGTTGCTCTAAATTTAACATGGTTTCAGATCTAAGCTAAAGAGATCACCTTTCATTGGATAAGAAAAAACGTCATTGTTGTCGTACAAGAAAATTAGTGTTTTTTATTGAAGAGGAATTTCAGCCTAAAACTCATCAAGGAAGTGTGCCCTAGCCTAGCGATCTCATTGGCAACTTAAGCACACTTTTCCAGTGGACAGAACTCCCAAAAAGTAAAACCTTAGTTTTCACTGGTACCAGGAAACCAGAACCAATACCAAAAGTACCAGTCCAGATTTGCACAGGATCAGTTTCAAGGGGTAAATTTTGGATTTTCTGAAAACAGATTGCACCAGCCTACTCAACTCAGTCCAGCGCATCTAGTCCCTGGATTAGAATTTAAAATTTTGAAGTTTGAAAAATTAGGGTTTTTTCTCATAAAACCCTAAGTTGTCGCTACAGTTACAGCTGAAGTACCAGTTGCAGTGAAAATATTTGGTAAAGTGTTGGGACTAACTGTTATTGTCCTAGTACAACTTACCCTAGCAAATCCCAGAATAACTTTAAAAGGTTGAAGCACCTTTGAAGTTTTAAAGGTTTGTTATCACCGCTATTGTTGGATGGTGCCACTACCGATACTATCATAGGCATGTAGTTACATATGTTTAAATTGTATTATTATTCTAAAGGGTGTTTGCAGGAGAAAGGATCTTTTATCATAGATCCAAAAGGATCTCACATCCAACACATTCATAGGAATAATGCACCACGGATTTGATTATCTTGATATGCATCCATTTGTTATGACATTATTTTGATCTTATGAACATCTAGGTTGTATGTTGAAATCATACTAACCATTGGTCAAAATTATCAAGGTTGATTAAAGTTGAGTTTATAGAGTTTCGAAGGTATTTTTCGGATAATAAACAGTGGGTGTATTATCCAGGGGAGTTGTAAAGCTCCAATATGTTAGCACAGATGAGCAAGTTGCAGACCATGCCCCTTGTCTCGTGTAAAGTTTAAATACTTTCGAGACAAGCTTGGTATAGTCTAAAAGGACCTCCCTCGAAAGGGGGAGTAGTGTTGATGATATTATGGTATCCTGACCATTAGCAGGTAGCTCAGTTAGGATTGTGTATCCCAGGGGACTGGTAATCCCTGGACAGATCCTTAAGGTTCGTAAGGATGAGCTGTCAGAGTACTTGTGCATGTATATGCTAGCTTTGGCCAATAGTGGTAGCACCGTTAGGATTTTTATAATCCGAGGGAATCTTATGATTCATGGGAAGATCCTAAAGGTCCAGTAAGGACAGTCTATTAGAGTACCATGTGGTAGCTCCATTAGGATTTTATATCCTATAAAATCTTATGATTCGTGGGCAACTCCTCAGGGACTATCAAAGTACCACAAAATATTGTTGCACTTGCCTCATTCTGTTGCATATGATGTTGATGTGGTTCCAGCCTCGTGCTGAAGATTTCCAGCTTCATGTTGATGTTGATGTGGTTCCAGCCTCGTGCTGAAGATTTCCAACTTCGTGTTGATGTTGATGTGGTTCTAGCCTCGAGTTGTGATGAAACTGTGATGATGTTTCCCCAGCCTCGTGTTGTTGATACTTTAGTTGCATGCTAAATATTTTGATGATGATATTTCAGCTTTCATGTTGAAGATGATGATGATGTTATTTCATATTTCATGTCGAATATGTTGATGATGATACTTTAGCATCATGCTAAATATGTTGATGATGATGCTTTAGCCTCATGCTAAAGATGTTGATGATATTACTTTAGCCTCATGCTAAATAAGATGATGATGTTAATTTAGCCTCATGCTAAAGATGATAATGATGTTACTTTAGCCTCACGCTAAAGATGATGACGATGTTACCTCATGCTAAAGATGATGATAATGTTACTTTAACCTCGTGTTGATGAGGATGATGATGCTACTCCAGCTCCATGCTATGAACGATGATGATGAGAAAAACTTATGATGATTTATATATGTCCCAGTTGTTACACGTCAAAATTACTCAACTGGATAAGTGTCGCATGTTCCTCTCAATTGTCGTAAGTGTCACATCTTCCTTACAAATTTCGCAAGTGTCGCAAGTTGGTCACAAGTGTCACAAACGTTGTTCAGGCATACTGCCATAATGACGACACTAAGGAGGCACTTAAAACATCTCATACACTTGATCTGGAGAAGGGAAATTGATTAACTGAAGTCAAGGAACTCTTATCACCTGAAAGGAGCTCTTAAACAAATGTTTGGAAGGTGAGCGTTGCCCTACATCAGCCTTAGGAGCGTTGGCGCTCCCCTATAAGGTCTCAGGGAGCGTTATAACTCTTGTTTGCCCCTCTGAAGGAGCATTATCCACCTTTGCAGCGTTGGCGCTTCCCTCAAGCTTCATAGGGAGCGCTACAGCGCTCTGATGCCCATTTTGAGGGAGCGCTGCCTAATCTGAGGCAGTAGTTGGCCCGTTGAGGAGAATAAGGGGAGGATCTTTCAAGTTTAGAAGGTAGTTGCATTCAAATTCTTGGTTCCATCAGAAGATCCCTGATCTAAGGAGGGAGTTCCTCAACTTGTTCTAAAGATAACTCAAGAGGTTAAGCTCCTCTTAACCTATATAAGCAAGCTCTATGATGGTGAAAAGGGGAAGAATTGCTAGCATGAAACCTATGATCTCATAGGAAACACACAGTCAGCCAAAGGAGAGTGATCAGTGAAGCTGTTGTCATCCAAGTTGTGGCATCTTTCGAGCAAGGTTTAGACGAAGGGGACTTGACGAAGCTGTCGCATTCGCATCTACGATTGTAAGTACTGCTGTCGTTATTCTCATTAATATGACATGCTTGGCCTGTTTCTTTCTATTTTGTGTCTAATCTTACATGAACTTATCGTTGATAGATAGATCTGTTTTCAAGCTAATATCAATAGAGTAGGAAGTGGTCATATCTTGTTTGTCTACAGGACTCAGCGAGGAGCAAAGGATTGGAGCTCAACTCAGAGCGTGCAGGGACAAACGTCGATAAAGAGGTACCTCTATTCTCCCTCCTTCTCATGTATTAGTTTGTGTAGATTTGAAAGGAAGTTTGTCTTAGAGTTAGGGTCAATCTCTTTGAGGCGATCTACCTATCCGCAAGGAGATTTTCCTACAACAAAAACTGGCGACTCCGCTGGAGATAAGCCTCAAATCGAAACTCCTTGTTTTGATTTCTCCTCATTGACCTTGTTCTACCCCTTGATTGTTTCAGACCTGGTTCACTCCTCTTTTGATTGGTTTCATGAGCTGATTGGCTCCCTACCCCATCACACCCAGCCTTATTGTCGAGATTGAATTACAATTTTTGGATTTTTTGACACTTTTAGGAGCTTTCTTAACCTGGAGCCCCTGTCCCTATGTTAACAGAGCGCCAACGCTCCCTAATAGCCTTACACAGAGCGCTATAATGCTCCTTGTCCTTGACAACAGAGCGCCAACCCTCCTTTGGCCAATAAAATCTCCATAATTGTTTTTTCAGGTTTTTTCCTCTGTGTCTCTCTTGCTGGGTCACCTTGTGAGTCAATCCTTCTTCTTTCCAGCTTTGACATCTGTATTTTTCTTGAAGAACAAACATCTTATTGTTTGGATTTTGAAGCCTTCTTCACTACTGTTGTTGAGTTTTTCTGCCATTTGGATTTTGAAACCCATGCATTGTCTTTCTCTCCTCTTCGACTGAACGAAAATGTTGGTGAAGGTCATCAAAGGTCTACATATCTTTTCATTTGGTTTTAGTTAAGATCATTGTTCTTCGACTTTTCTTTTGGTGTGAAGTTTGGTTTCTCTTTGATTGTTTTTTTCCTTTCACTTCTTGTTTTGATCACAACGAGAGGGTGTATTGTTTGTATGATTCTTGCTTGTGTTGGTCCAAGAAGATAGTTAGCAAGACAAGCATTGTTTTGAATTAATCATTATTCATATGCAAACAATAAAAAAGAATCTTCATGATTGATTGTGCATGTTAGAAGGTACATCAAAAGTTTTAGCATCACATCAGGATTTGATTAAAGAAAATTTGTTTGAGGACATTCCTTATTAGTGCTTGTTAGTGGAAAGAACTCTCTCTCTCTCTCCCTTAGATAGATGTTCATCGAAAAGAAATGAATGCTTACCATCTTTGATGCATTTTTTGGGACTGAGTCATAATTCCATTCGTTTCACTTCCATGCACCCCTTTTGAGTAAAGAACAGCTATAAAAATGAATGTTAATTAAAAATTATCTAGAACATTTTCTTTTCTAGGATCCTCCACCAATAGTAGACTAGGCTTATTACTTTGGATTAGGCTGTGAGCATAACTCTCCAAAGTTTCCAAAACAAACAGTAGCATCCTGAGTTAGGGAGAGTCAAATCCAAT
>SNQJ01S0040561.1:95857-118601 GCA_010110895.2 Picea sitchensis | reverse complement strand
AGACAATTTAACATATTTGGGCTCTTCTTCAGTGCCTATGATAGGCTACTAGACAATTTAACATATTTGGGCTCTTCTTCAGTGCCTAAATTAGAGTATATCAGGTCTGCATTTTCTTTATAACTACTCATCTTCATAGCAAACTCATTATTATCAAATATCCCTTCTAAAGGAACCAGTCCCTTAGGAATGTGATTGCTAGGAAATTGAACAATTTTATGATATGCATTTTTGTTCAGAAATTTATCAGCATGCTGATTTTTATCATAATGTGAATCTTGGTCAATATGTAGGGCAAAAAGTTCATCCACTTTTTCCAAAAACCTCTTTAGTTCTTTATCATCTTCAAATAATTTCCAGTTGTTGGGCGCATGCCTATTTTGAGGAAATACCTAATTTTGGTAAGGAAAGGCTTAATTTTGGAGAGGAGCAACTAGCAGGAAAAGCAACACGTACGAGGAAAGGCCAAATACAAAAAAGAAAAGCATGCGAGACACACATGTAATAAAACCTAACCATGTTAGGGTTAGGGTTTTGGTAAGAGAGTGTAACGACTAATAATATTGTAAAATAGTATAAATAAGAACCTAGGAGGTCTAGGTGGGGGTTCAAAGTTGTTATGTTGGGATCGAATGGAATACTGATTCAGCAACACAAAAAAGAAAAGCACGCGTAGACACACATACAAACCTAACCATGTTAGGGTTAGGGCTTTGGTAAGAGAGGTAACTACTAATAATATTGTAAAATAGTAGAAATAAGAACCTAGGAGGTCTGTGGGGTTCAAAGTTGTTATGTTGGGATCGAATGGAATACTGATTCAGTTTGAATATTGTAGTTACGAGTTTGTAAGATGTTGAGATGTAAAGAGTCAAGGGTTATATCTTTATAAGAATACAGATGAGGATCCTGTGTATGATCTATCCACCCTATAGGTTTTTGAACCTTTTTCATGATTGCATGATCATAGATATAGTGTGCACACCACCATATTTTGTAGAAAACCCAATAAAAGATCCTAAGAAGCTGATATTTCTAGATATAGCTCAGAGGGGTGAACCAGATACAAAAACCTGTTGCAAAGGTCTATTGCATATTTACCTTCTCATTTTCTGTCAGTAGTTAGATTATGAATGGATGAATGAATGGTTCAACTAGATCTGTTAGAATGCATGCACAAGCTTAACATGTGAATGAATCTTAGGAATAATAGAGAGAATAATAATATCAAGGCCTGAAGAAGATCAATTATAATCCTAGATCCCAACTCCTTCCTATACTGCAAGCACTTGATATTTTCATTCATCCATAGAACTATCTCAGGTGAGATTACATAGTGCATTCTGTGTATTGTGTTGCCTTCTGGTTTACCAGGAGGGATGATAGTTTTAAAGGGGTTTTTTTGGAACCCTGATTAGATCTGAACCTGGGTTAGACTAAGAGTAGGAAGAGAGAAACAACCCAACACCAGTTCTTGACATTATCTGGTATAACAAGTCTGTATTTTACCTCAACATCATATGTAGGTTTAGGAGGTAGGGGGATTTTAAAATTGCCAACATAAACAACTAAGGAATCAATCGGTGTATTAGCATCTCTGGGAAAACAAGATACATTAAAGGTTGAGAAGAAGTTATCAATGAGGTCCCAAACCTCATTTCTATAGGCATTCATTCTAGGATGTTTTTTTTGATAAATATTTCTGACTTGATCCACAATTAGTTCAACATCTCCAAATACTGCCAGTCCCTCAATTGTCATGTCCTTTGCAGCTCTGAGCCCAAAAAATAAGGCTTCATATTCAACAATATTATTTTTTGTTTCAAATTCAAGCTTGAAGGGTAGAGTTGTGACATCCTAAGAGGGAGAAATTAACATTATCCGAGAAACAACACTATCCTTGGAAGATGCACCATCAAAATACATTTTCCACAACTGAACACCCTTTCTAGTTATTTCACATTTTGTTGATAACTAATTTTTGATCTCTAAGGATCGATGAGGGGACTCAGTAAGATGAAGAATACTAGACCCCAACTCATTATCAACAACATAGATGGCATGGTTTGTTGGGTTGTTCTCATCACTTATGATATATGTCAGCTGAGGTTCTCTATATAGTCTCTTGTGCTCACCCCAAAAGACTGGTATTGTAGCATAAGAAAGATCCATTTATAAAGTTCCTCCTAATATCTTGATCCATGATCTAGACAAAAACATCCCAAATTTTGGGGGTACATATGCAACTACAATGTCCATGACCATTCTTTTCATAGGTAATTCAAAAAGTGTGACAACTCGATCTTTAATAACCCCAAGAAATTTTGCTTTCCTTGAGTCAAAAGAATACGGGTCATGATAAGCTTTAGTGATTTCCAGGACCAATTCATCCATGACAACCTTAGGCACCAGATTATGGGATGCACCCAAATCCATAAGAAAATTGTGCAAAATATTGTCATGCACATTCAAAGAAGTGTAAAAGGGAGGAGAAGAATCATCTTTGTCTTCTACCGATGGTTCTAAAATAACTGTAGGCTTCTCATACTGCAATTTAATTGAATCTGATGAAGGGGGGGTAAGATTCAGGCTGCAACATCCTGGAGATGGATTTTTTAAAGTATTCATTTTTAATCAATTCAAGGAGTGGGACAAGAGTCTTGATTTCCCTTATTTCATTATCAAAATTAAAAGAAGAATAGGACATTTGGATTTATTTTACCTCTTGAGTAGGAGCCTTGATTATGGGATGATTTTTTTGTTCTCCTGCTTCATTGTTGGGTGCAACCACAACGTTTAAAGGAGTATATATCCTTTTAGGCTGAGTAGATGCACTTGGTTGTCCACCCTTCTATTTTGATCTTATATTGTACTTGTTTTGAGCTTCAACTTGATTGACTGGTTCTCCATGACATAACTCATCTAGATGATTTCACATCAAGGACTCTTCTTAAGGAGTCTATTTTAAATGAGGAGAGGTAGATGTATATTCTAAACAATGAATTTCTAGGTCTTCATCCTCATTATTTCCTTCTTCATCATCACCCAAATTGTTCTGTAAAGGATCTTGAACTTTTTGATCATCCCTATTTCTCTGATCCTTCTGAAAAGTCAGAGGTGTATCGTTCAACCTTCTATACTGATTTCTATTTCCAAAGTCTTGAGGATTTCTATTGGCTTTCCTCCCTTCAATATTTAACCTTTCCATCTCTGCAGATAATGACTTGACCAAATTGGTCAACTCATCAGCCTTTGGATCAATACCTAAAGCATCTGAAAAAGAAGCTTTTGTTTTCTATTTTCTCCTATCCCTGTAAGATCTGCCCCTCAACTTATCTTCTGCTAGTATATTTGATTCAACCTCCAAGGCAACATATTTCATATGAACCAATGTTGCATACCTTATTTGTCTCAACAATAGACAAAATTTTGTGTCAAAATCTCTTCCATAAGTTATTTTTGCAAAGGTCTCAGTTGGCTTAATCTCGGTAGGAATTTTATTGTACATCTTGTTAAATATTTTTGAGAAATCTGACACAGATTCACCCTCTTTCCTTTTGAGAGCCACAAATTCTGTAATGTAATATAAGAAATCTTTTGGTCACCCCAATGCATTAAAAATGCATCATTTAGGGCCTCAAATCCAGCTATTGATCCATGGGATAAAAATTTAAACCACTTCTGGGCTTCCCCATATAGGATTTGCACAAAGACCCTCATCCAGACATCTTCATTTTCAATGTTCAGATTATATGCATAACCATAAAAGGCAACAAGATGTTCTTTTGCAGTAATATCATCTTCTCCAGTAAATTTAGGCATGTACTTAAGGTAATCTCCAATTGGGAGAGCATTCATGGGTTGAGGAAACACTAATGGTGCATACCTATCAACCACAATGGCATCCATTCTCTTCTGGGGAGGATTAACTCCTGCCATTTGATTTGGAAAAGGAGGAATTTGACTTTTAAGAGAAGTAACATGTGATTTTGTAGGTGATAATGAGGTTTGTATAACATGAGAGTTTGAAAAAAGAGGAGTACAGGGTGAAGAAGATTCAGACTTAACATAAGCTGGCTTAGACTTGGGTATATCCAATGAGATTTTAACAGAAACTGAGGTTCCTTCTTCTTTGGTTAGATGAAACTTAAATGAATGAGGAGTTGGAGAACCTAAGAAAGGAAAATCTTGCAAACTTTCAAGTCTAAACCACTTAACAACATCAGGAGATGCAAGAAAATCAAAGCTTTCTAAACTTTCCTCTTTCAAGTCAGGAGAAAAAGGTGTGTATTCAACAAAAATATCTTCTATTTCATACTTTACAGGAGTTTAAGCTATAGGTAAATGATAAATCTCAGAAACAACAACTGGTGTATGAAAAACAAAGTCAGGTAGGTCTCCAGAAATACCTGAAGACTTGGAAGAGGAGGTTCCTTGCAAAGATTTTCCCTTCTTAATGATTTTTTCTGTATCAGGTTCAGGTGTAGCCATAGGTGACTGTGGGTTAGCCCTCGTATGCCTTCTCTTGGGAGCCACAATTGAAATTTGGATTTKCCAGGAGGACGATGCAGTCATTCTATTTATTGATTTTTGTACRCCAACAAAATCAATGGTATCCTTGTCCTACAACCCAGGGAACCTAATACCCATAAAAAACTTGTAGGTTTGTTAAAGATAATAGGCTATTTCAATGTGCATCGAATGGGGGAGAACTCAGTTCAAAACATTAACATAAAACCTACAAAAAATATTCACCAGCAAGTAAGGCTTGAATAGTCTCAGACCAACATTTAGAATATCAAATGAAAAGATGGAAGACTTAGCATAAAATTTGAAATACATGCATCCGATTACATCAAGAAATTCTAAAACACATATAGTAGAAATATCATCAAATAGGAACCTCCTAATCAACAAGAGATCAATTTGATAACACTTTCACCAATAACAAATAGTAAATCATTCACTACATTAAGGAACACACACTAGGATGAAACCTTCATCAATTTCTAGAATCAAAGTGAGATTGAAGCATATATGTGATAGTAGAAGAATAAAATGATCATTAACTATTCAATATTATTAAGTCTGATACATATAGTCTGGAAACTTTGTTACAAATGAAATTAAATATACGAGTCCCAATCTACAACCATTCGAACCCTCTAATCGAGTTAAATTACACTTTAAATAACAAATTACATTCAAAAATATTCCTAGAACTCGCCACCTATCTCTTACATAGGATCCTGTGCCTTAGAGAGGCGTGGAAATGAGAAATCAAGAGAAACTATAACAAAATGCTATATTCCAGGAAGTTGTTGGAAGCATTGAATGTAACTACAACCAACTCATTGCATGTGGCTTAACTGAAGCTAGATCCTAGGGGCATGTGTCCCTTGATATCCAACTAATACTTGAGGAGCTATCAGAACCTTATCTGATAGATCGTAGCCTTCAGGAGATCAAATTCCACATAACTTCTAGGTTCACAGCGTATAAACTGCAAACTGTTATGTTTTAGCAGTTTACAACGTCTTCAACTACATGTGTTGAGAATTATCCTGTAAGTGTTTTCATCCCCTACCCTAGGGATAAATAAGGAGATCATGTCTCGAGGACTACAGGTACTAGACATGGAGTACTGAGAGGAATACAACTTGAGCATGCCCCCCAGAGGGCCCCTCTTGTCTTCAATGCAGTTCATTCATCATAAACAACAGTATCCATCCCCACCAGCCTGGTCCTGAAGTAGCAGTAAGTCTTTCTCCATGAGGTAATGAGTCCGGGTATCATGGTATGTGTCACTCTAATTTTTGAAGCACTTCAATATGTTGCATTGAATTCTTCTTCATTTCATGACGTTTGCTTGGAAATTATGCTCTTTTCCTCGTTTATACCTGGAAGGGTGACATGGTTCCCTAGTAAGTTGATCTCCCTTTAGGATAGGCTTCCACTGGGTGGGTCTATGAAAGGTCATCGTCCGTTCCCTCCATACTTACCACTTTACATATTTATTCCTCTCATATCCCCCTACCTTTGTTTGGGCATTGGGATTGGCCACGCTAGGAAGGGTTGTACCTTGCCTTGTGGGAAGAAGGGGCTAAAGGCCCAGAGGGTAAAAGTAGCTGGCAAGATTTAAAAGCCAATGTTGAAAACTTTGAGATGCTTCACCTAGGGATTCCAGAGAAAGCAGTGAAAAGCTTCTCTGTAAGAAAAGGGAACCCATAAGATACATAAACACTCAAGGTACTAGTTGATGGATAGGAGGTCTCATCACGACTCGACCTATTATGACCATGGACATGTAGAGGTATGGAACTACCACCTATATGGTCACCAAACCAGGGTAGTGGCTCTTGGTGGCATAGCCAATATAAAGGGGGTCTCATCGCGAGCCATCCTTCTCATTTATGTGAAATGTTTGTGGATAACACTGTCACCTCTGGTCATCAAGCCAAGACAGTGGCCCTGAACTTTTCCATTGATGCACAAAAGAAAAATATCAAACGAACTAAAGATAAGAATACAAGGCAATGAATGGGATAGGAAACAATTGCATTTATGACAAGGTGCAACTCGCCCTCTACAAAGGCACCCACATGTAAGACTTACATTTCCTTGTTATTACTGCACCCCATGCCACCTCATACAATTACATGACTTGGATTGGCTCCCACCCAGGAAACACCCAAAACTTAAGGGAGGTTAGCCCAATCGGACACCCTGAGACCTTCTCCAAACCTAACTCTTCAAATTGCATAATGTCTTTGAGCATTTTTATGGGTTAAGGGGGGTTTGATGCACATATTTGGGAAATGTAATTATTGTATGTGAATTACATGCTATGATCCCTGTGAATTATGAACCCACGAAGGGCGTACTTGTTGTTTTTGCAGGACCTTTCCTGGTGGATAGGTACATGAGGGAATGATTAGCTCGAAACTTCATGAGGGATTAAAGCCCATAAATGGATGTTGTAACCCCATCCAAGGGAAAGAAGACATTGAAGATTTGCACTAGGAAGAAAGAAGGGCATGGACTTTGGAGGCACCCTGGAAGACATAGACCTAGGGGGATCTTGGTCTTCCACATCGACATTGGCCCTTGAATTCCCAAGACGTCACCATCATGACCCTGAACGTCATCCAAAGTTAGGATTTTCGTTTTGGAGGCATTCATGAGCCTGGTGGCACGTGTGGGCCTTAGTTGGGGCCTTGGAGGCCAAGCGCCCTACCTTTTAGGTTCAACATTCCACCTTAGGGCCTCAACATCACCCTAGAAGGGAATGGCATCACCCTTGGAGGTGTCTTCATATGCTAATTGATTTTATTTATGTCAAATTTGAATTTAAATGTAAATTGGCCAGGTCGGCTTTAATTTTGACCTAAAATTAATTAAGGATCAAAGTTTTTGTATAAATAGAGATAAAGTACTCTCATGTTAACATAACAATTACTCACACAAGAGGAAGAGGACTGAAATCGGTGCCCTACTTAGGGTGTATTGGCTGAAATTGTGATGCACACTTCTCTTGGAGTCTTCTACTTGCAACTTGGATCAAATTTGGTGAAGTCATTTGGTAATCTAGTGTTTCCACGCATGATTATTCTTGGTGAAGTGAGTAAATTTGCTTTTTGTCATTACTTTGGAATGGTTATGGTATATTTTCTCGCTCATGATAAATATTATGAAATTGCATTCTTGATAAACTCTATAAGTGAAGAACATAAGTTATTGTTTCTTCACTTTGTATTTGCTAGACTTTTCCTAATTGGTTTATATTGTCAAGCCTCTAAATCCCTAAAGTGCTAGCACATTAGAGGTCTTGATTAATTGTGGTTTCATATAAATATTTCTTTGAATTATCTAAGAAGGAGGAAAACCACTAGGGCCTAGAAGTGGCTACTCTCTAGTAGCTGACCTCCCCTAAGATTGAATCCTAAGAAGAGTTAAGTCACTGCTCTTCTAAGATTCATCCTTTACTTGGATAAACATAATCATTTTGTTGCTTACTTCAAATAAATGTTGCTGAACTTTTGACTCCATAACCCTTTAAAGGTACTAGTCCTTACACTCCTTTTGTTGAGAGATCAAAACCAACACTCAAACCTTGAACCTTCTATATTTTACTAACTAAAACTAACACTAAGCTAGCGTAGATAACTAACTTACTTGTTGCTGTTATAAATCATTGCTACAACCATCTTGATGCAGAAAACTTTCTGCATAATCTAAATTAAATTCTAGCTAAACACTTCTAAATTTGCTTGTGACAATTGATTATCATTTTGCCTAGTAAATGCTATCTTTTAATTGTCTTTTCAAGCAATTTTGAGGCATATTTATTGAAGCTGTTATAAAATACTTATTTCTCTTGTAAACTTTCATTTTGCTGCAATTTTATATCAGATAACATACATTTCAATGGTTTACTATCTTATTGAAGCACTAACATCATTTTGTACTTGAAACTGCCATATTTTCGCTAACATCCGTGTGAGACTTGGCATGATGAATAATTCCTCCCTAGTTGAGAGGGAGTGTTGATGATTGCAACTATGTGAGAGATTCTTCATCTTACAAACCTGTGAGATGTGGATCATTGCAGCTATGTGAGTCTTTCTCTCAGCTTACAAACCTGAGAGAAAGACCCTAAGAAGGGTACATGGTTCCTACTTGAGACAGGAGCTGGAACGTAGAGATGAACTCCTCCATTTAAAGAGATGAGAATAACTCTAGATGATAATCCAGCGGGAAAGGAGATTTGTTGAGTTAGACGTGCCTGTGGCTGAGCACAAGGTGAACATGTGAAATCCCAAAGTGCTGGGTGCATCATTATATGAACATAAATGAAGATGAGGTATTAGCCTGTTCTGAGCAGCTGAGTTTACGAGAAAAATCCATATGATTGTCCTGTATGAGGCAATGGGAAATAATATTTGTAGAGTGGACGTGCATGTGGATGAGCACAAGTGAACGTCTGAAGATCTGGTTCTTCTATGTAATGCAGTGAGCTAGAGATATGGAAATCCCTATGGATGTTCCCCTAGTGGATGAGCACTAGTGGGTGTATCAGATCCTTTGCTATATTGTACAAGAGTCAAACCTTCCTATAACCCTAATTGTAATATAAAGGGTACAGGTAGGCCCCACCTTAATGTGACTGTTAATTAATTTAAAAGATAATTAATATTTTTAATATTAATTATATTATAAGCTAGTCAGGTTGGCCCTATTGTGCCAATAGACACTTCTGTTGACAGGTTTAGGTTTGTATAAGTAAAGGTAAATTCCCCATTGAGGAAACATATCTTTCATGTGAGTTTGGAAATTTTGGCAAGTACACTTCTTTGGGAAAAGTGCGCACCTCTCTTGGGTGCTAGAGTTCTAGGGTTTGAGCACCCTCTTGTGTGCTAGGTTTTATCTTGGTGGTGAAGGTATTTCTCTTGAGGAATATAGCAACGGATTTGGATGGGTTTTCTTCCCTTGTTGAGAAGGGTTTCCCAGGATACATCTTGTGTTCTTGTGCATGGTGCTTCTTCTTGTGATCTTGGTTGCTGCAACATTTTATGGTTATACTTAAAAGATAAAATGGAATGAACTTCATGCTTAACCTAGCTTATTGAAAAATCAACATTTGAGTACTACACGGTAAAGATATGGTTGAAGTTATGGCCAATTTCTCTCTGGATTTTGGTTTATGTGAACATTGTTTATATAGGAAGCAAAACCATGTAAGATTCTCCTCCGATCCTACGAGGGTAGAGGGAAGTTTACAGTTGGTACACAATGATGTGTTTGGTCCTGTGTCAATTCCATCACTGGGAAAATCTGTGTACTATGTCTCCTTTATAGATGACTTCTCAAGGAATACATGGATTTATTTMCTCARGAATAAATCTGAAGTCTTTGACAAATTCAAAGAGTTTAAGGCTCTYGTGGAGGGTAAAATAAAGAAGAGAATTAAGGTGTTAAGGACATACAATAGTGGATAATTCTACATAAATGAATTTGAATAATTCTATAAGATGTGCGGTATAACAAGGTAGAAGACTGATCCATACACACCTTAGCCGAATGTAGTTGCAAAATGGATGGGCATGATGCTGATGCAAAAATCTAGGAGCATGCTCAATGGTGCTGGGCTAGGACAAGAATTCCTGGCAGAGGTAGTGGGTACTACATGTTGCCTGGTCAATCGATCACCCTCATCAGTGTTGGATGACAATACTCCACATGAGGTATGGATTGGTAAGAAACCCTCTCTTACACATATCAGGGTATTTGACTATGATGCCTATGTTCACGTTCCAAAAGAAAACATGAGTACTTTGGATAAAAAGCTTGAAACATGTATCTTTATTGGTTATAAAGATGGTCTAAGAGGTTATAAGATTTGGAACCTAGAAATCAAGAAGGTAGTGTATAGTTGAGATGTGGTATTTAGAGAAATTAAAGATGTTGTCAAAAAGGAAGTCCTACCAAGGAAGGAAGAACCAGAGAAAATATAATTTGAATTGAAGGATAATGAATCATACTCTACAAAAGAACAAGAAAAACAACAAGAAGATCCTCATACTCTAGTATTGAGGAGATCGGTTTAGGAAAGAAGGAAACCAGAAAGGTATACTCCACCCGATTTCCATTCAAATTTTTCTTTGTTTATTATTAATAATGATCCTAGAACTGTTAGGGAGGCGGTGGATTCAGAGAATGGAAAACTCTAGAAAAAGACCATGATGGAAGAAATGGTAGCATTGGACAAGAATGAGGCTTGGGATCTAGTGGAGTTTCCAAATCGAAGAAATCCCATTGGAAGAAAATGGGTGTTTAATAAGAAGTTGAATGCATAAGGCAAAGTGGAGAAATACAAAGCTTGATTAGCAGCAAAAGGTTATTCCCAGGTAGAGGGAATTGACTTTGATGAATTTTTTTCTTGTGTTTCCACGTTAACTCATATTAGATTTATTTTATCCATTGTTCCTTCTTTTGATTTTGAAGTAGAACAGATGGATGTGAAGACATCATTCCTACATGGGGATCTAGAAGAAAAAATCTACATGAAGCAACCATACTGATTTGCAATGAAGGGAAAGAAGGAGGTGCTACGCAGGTTGAAAAAGTCTTTGTATGGGTTAAAACAATCACTAAGCATGTGGTATCAAAAGTTTGATACTTATATGTTGGGACTTGTCTTCATAAGGATAAAATTTCATCACTGTGTGTATTTCAAATTAATCGGCAATCGTATTATTAATTTGGTCTTGTTTGTGGATGACATGTTGCTGATAGGAAATGACAAGGAGATTATCCAAGATGTGGAAACTCAATTGTCCTCTAAATTTGACATGAAGGATATTGGTGTTGAAAATTTCATTTTGGAAATGAAAATTAGATGAGATCGAGCAAACAAGAAACTCTGGTTAAATAAGAGGAAATATGTTGAGACAACATTGCAGAGGTTTAATATGCAGGAATGTAAATCAATCAGGGTTTCTATTCCTGTAGGTGTAAAGTTATCTGCAACTTATTGTCCCAAGACACAATAAGAGGAAGAGGACACATCCCATGTTTCATATGCTAATGCGGTTGGCATATTGATGTATGCAATGGTCTGTACTAGACTAGACATTTCACATGCAGTGGGAGTTTTGAGCAGCTATATGTCAAAACCAGGGAATGAACATTGGGCAACAATAAGAGGGTTTTCAGGTATTTGTGTGGCACTAATACTTATGGATTGTGCTGCCAAGGAAGACTAGGATTTGATAGAGCGTTGGACATACATCATTTTGTTGATGCAAACTAGGTTAGAGATATAGATCGTAGAATATATACAAGTGGGTATGTGTTTAACCTGTTTGGAGGAGCAATTAGTTGTATGAGCAAAAGACAGGATGTAGTGGCACTCTCAACTACAAAAGATGAAAATATGACAGCCACTCATGAAAGAAAGGAAGCAATATGGTTACATAGATTATGTTCAGGTATTGGGTTGGTACAACTCTAAGCAGGTTGTTGGGTTTCCTAAAATTGTGGGCAGATTGAGAGCAGTTCGTGGTCCTCGATCCGACCCTCCATCTAGACCTCGATCCAATACTCCATCTGACCCTCAGAGCGCAATGCAGTTGGCGGTTGGCATATTGGTGGGCTCTCCTTGTAAAATACAACACATGGCTTTTGTTCGTGCTCAATACCTCCAGCTATGAAACTCAACACATTCGAATTTGGGCAGTTGAGACGACTTCTATTTTGAGCGCACAAAGCTGTTGGAGAGATGTTGTTTGTTGACAGATTTTTAACAAATCCCATTTTAAGAGAGCGTCGACCTTTTCAGTGGTCAACCTCTCAACTATATTGTAAACTCTAAAAGTACTGGAGTCTATCAGTATGAACATGTACGATTTTTATATACACAACCATCATATCGATTTTCTCTATAAAAACTCTGTTTTTGATGTTAATACAAATGCTATGCTGAGTTTGTGATTGCGTTTTACATTGGAGTAGTGACACGACCGTTGGGGGGCCCACCAATAGTATGGGTAGCTTGTTCATATCACTGTGTATTTATATTTTCACATTTTACTTTCATCACTTGCTATTTTTGAATTACTTGTTAAAATTGTGTTGCTGTGTATATCTTTTACATAACTTGCAGATTGTTCCCTGAAGTTGTATCTTTATCACAGTTGTCCATACTCTACCATCTAACATTTTTTTATGCAGGATGTATTTTATTAATGGATATATGATCATAGCCATATCACTGTGCAAATTGTACACATGCTTTTCTTTTTTGTTTTATAAATCATAAATAATTTATAGATTGGCTATTTAGGTAGTGCCTATAACAACTACATTAAGTTGTGAATTTCGATTATTTCCTGTAGATTTGCATAAATTTCTCACTTTACTTCCAACATCAGAGTGATAGAATAATAGTTGATTTTTAATCTCTTTTGTACAATGTTTATATACTTTGTTAATTAGAAGATCATGATGTTGTTCATTTTTAATTTAAATGTTATCATGATGCTGTTCATTTTCAGTCGGTGAGATCATTGTAAAGATAGGGTTCATTCCTCGTAGGATAAATATAACTGTGATTCTTTGAATAAGTATAGATTTCTTTGAATAAGTATGTTAAATAATTTCTTTTAAGAGATTGTTTGCCTTATGAATTCACTACCCATAATCATAGATTGCTTTTGAAGAAAGATAGTTTGCTTTGATTAGTTCATTGTCCATAATCAAAGATTGTTTTTAAAGGAAGATAGCTTGTTCTTATTCAAGATTTGATTACTTAGAATAATGAGATCGCCATTCATAGCTGTCGAGTAGTCTATAAATTTAAAGTAAATCTCTTCATTATTTGAGTTTATTGGCATTAGATTGACTAGGCTATATTAGATCTCTAGACCTGCATATACAATGTTGGCACCTTGAAGCCTATGAGCCACGGGTTGACAATTTAATGTCGAAACATATAGCATATATTTCACTCGACAATCATCTACTTATTTCCGTTCATCGACGATTTTCAAAAGGGATGCCTTATGAGATTTCGCCGAACCCCGATCATTGGAAATCTATGATTCACATCCATCGACGAATTACAAAAGGAACTTCTTCAAGGGATCTTGATGAACCCCGAAACCCAAACCAGAATGAATTTGAGCCATAGATCTCAAAATCAAGAGCAATATCAATTGCCGATCTGCTAAAATTTTCCAAGCCCGTAGATGAATCTGAACCGTTGATTGCCCAAATCGAAAATTCATCTGGACCATCCATTCCCCAATATCCAAAACTCCATCGATGATCGACTATTTGTTTTGAAAACCGACTTGCAAGACTTCACCTAATTTTTCGACTCATTCATTGGCAATCGACGATCAACATTTCTTTGGATGATGTGGCATGACACGTATATGCTGACATGGCATGACACGTTGATGCCAATGTGGCATGGAATTTGGATTTTGATGTGGAATGACACGTGGATTTTGATGTGGCATGAAACATGGATGATAACGTGGCATGGCACCTCATCCTCCTCTTTTCCCTTCATTGGTGATCTACGATTTCTTTTGGAAAAATGAAACACTTCGTTGATTTTTCTGACCCGATCATTAGTGATAAACAATCAATGATTTCTCTTGCATTGGAAATCAATAATTTAGAAAAGGCTATTTTATAATTTTTTTCTGAACCACGACCATCGAAGATAGATGATTTTCTTCAATAAACGAGACTTGTTCATGAATTTCACTGAACCCTGATCACTCCATTGACGATCGACGATTTCTCTTAGCGAACCAATTTTACTCACGAATTTCTCTAAGAGATTTAGGGTTGTTGACTAATCCGAGTCAATGGGTTAGGGGTTTTGGATGTCGCAAGATATTATATANCTAAGCAACTTGTTGGTTTTCCCAACTTAGGCTTCCAGGGTAAAATTTCTCTCTCTCTCTCTCTCTCTCTCTATATATATATATAAGAATTAGAGATGCAACTCTAAGAAACTTGTTGGTTTTCCCAACTTAGGTTTCTAGGGTAAAATTTCTATGTAATGTGTGTGTGTTCCATTGTATCTTTTTTTTTTCTTTTGTTAAGAATCCATTTGTAGTCCCTAGATGGGGTGACAACATGCCATATCTATATATGAGTGAAACCACCCATGAAACACGTGGCTAGAGGGTACAACACATGATGACAACAATTGTGAGAGGACTGAGCCTATCCCACATGCGAATTAATAGTTAGGGGCTTTGTCGAGGTCGGGGCTGCATAGCATTTAAACGACATACCCAGGAAGTAATGACAACAACTATATAAGAGAGTAGTGGATTCAATGCCAAGTGTAGTGGATGATCCATGGCTCTTAGATTTCTCTCCCATCTGGACATAGGAACCAACACCATGACTTAGGGACAAAGTAGAGGCAATAATTGTGCTCTCGGGACCTGCTTCTCTCATGCGGAGCCCATGGAGACTATGTTCGAGCCCAACGATCGAGCACTAGAAAAAATTAATGCAGGACATCAACAAGATAAAATGAGACAATAGGGGGAAATTATTAGCATAATAATTTTATAAGCATCAAAGTCCGCTCCAGACCCTTTCTGTAGACTCCCTGGTCTCTTTGTGAAAGTAATGGTATTAGTCTTTGCCTAAATTTTGTGCCCAGAGGAGGCCCCTGTTGCAGAGGCCGTCACCGTGGTTAGAGGCTTTTGATTCCTCAAGCCCAATAGGAATCCATGACCATGAAAAATAATTATCAGAACTTCATGCCCCCTGATACCAAGGATGAGATGGAATTGATCGAAGCAGAGGTGTGTCTCGAGTGAACCCTAGTGAATGAGGAAGCAGTGGATGAGGATTTCACCTTATGGATTCCGGATATTGGAACCCCTCGTTCCAAGGAGAAAAAATATGACAAAATCATCGACCTATACTGGCATGTCAAAACCTTGTTGGGAAAAGTAATTACAGAATGAAGCATTGCATTCATCGAGAATCTTCTTCAAATGGAGTACCTCTTGTTGCAGATTCACGCGATCAACCATAAAATGTCCCTCCTTGTCAAGTGCATGGTTGGCCTAGATCTAAACAAGCCGAGAGATGATCATCCCCAAGTTCATGAAGTCTCGAGGAATTCCCCACTATCTATCGCTAATTCTCTTTTTTCGGGTTTTACAGTACTTTTGGTAGGATAGATTAGCAAGCTTCTTACTCCCAATCATGGAAGAACATGTTTCTTTACCTCTGTAATTTTTTTATTAGATATTGGCTATGGAAAAAGAACATCTTATACCTCTATAATTTTGTATTTAGAATTTGGTTCTATCAGAAATACACTATGGAAATGAATAAAGGTCAATGGATTTATTACAACTAGCTTGGTTTTCCAGGTGGCAGGTAGCTGCATGACAGATTTAAATTACTTTTTTTGTGAATGGAATTTTTCCCAGATAACTTACAAAAAAAAAGAATCCATTTGCAATAATTATTTATACAAGGTTAAAATCTAGATTTGGTATCATAGCAGTTATCGGCTTCCAGGGAACACTTTTTTGGCTAAGGATTTGTCTTGGCTCTGCGATAAACCTTGTTATAGTGGGAGCTCTGCGATATTGATTCTTGTGGTGAAAATAAATGGCAAGCAATTCAAAAATAGAGATCAAGAAATTTAATGGGAAATGTTTTGAGCTATGGAAGCTCAAGATGGAATATCTGTTGGTGGACAAAGATTAGTGGATCAATGTGGATCTAGGTACTGCACCTACAAGAATGTCAACAAAAGTCTGGGAAAAGTTGTATCTAAAGGCAAAGAGAATAATCCAATTGTGCCTCTTAGATTCAATATTAATGAATGTGTCATGGGAAGCTATAACCAAGGCATTATGGGATAAGTTAAGGGATTTGTATGAGTCAAATTCCTTGGTAAACAAACCATTCCTGTGGAAGAAGCTTTACAACCTGAGGATGAAATATGGAGACTTGGTGAGAGAGCATGTGAATGCCTTCAATACTGTGTTAAGTAAGTTATTCTCTGTTTATATTAAGATTTCTGATGAAGATAAGTGTATCATTTTATTGTGCTCTTTACCATACTCGTGGGATAGTCTGGTTGTAGCCATAGTTAGCAATGCAAATACTTTAATCTTTGATGATGTGGTATCATACTTGTTGTCGGGGGAGACGAGGAAAAAAAAAAGGAAGGATAGAGAAAAAATTCCCTATTTTCAAGCAGACTCTCCCAGGAAAGAAATAGAAATAATTCCTCAAGTGGGAGATCTAAATCTCCTGGAAAATTTGTAAAGGTATGTTGGAGATTTGGAAAACAAGGGCACTGTAAGAAACAATGTGTATCCAAAAGTGTGGAGAGAGGGAAGGGATCCGATCATGCCTCTTCTACAGAAGAAAAAAACTCCACAAATGAAGGAGGATATGTGTACTTGGCTTCTTCAAGCACACATGTAGATCATGAGGCATGGCTGGTCGACTCAAGTGCATCTTTTCATATGAATCCTCACAAGGAATGGTTTTGTGAGTATGAAAGGTACGATGGAGGTGAAGTTTTCATAAGTGATGAATCGACAACAAAAATCATAGTACGAGGAAAAGTCAAGTTGAATCTCATGGATAGAAGAATTACAACACTCCTAGGTGTTCTGCACATCCCAGGGTTGGCCAGAAATTTGATTTCTGTAAGCAAAATGGATGATGCAGGGGTAAAAACAATGTTTGAGAAAGAAACATGCAGGATGGTTCGAGGGGAAATGGTGTTGCCAAAGGGAGTTGGGATTGGAAATATGTATAAGCTGCTAGGAAGCACTATTAGTGATGGGTGGAATAATTTTGTTGTTCCTAAGATTGGAGTCGAAGAAGAAAAAATTCCTACAATATCTGTAGAAAAGACTATGCCGTGGCATCAAATATTGGGGCATATCGGAGAGAAGGGCCTTCGAGTACTACACGGTAAAGGTATGGCCAATTTGTCGTTGGATTTTGGTTTATGTGAACATTTTTTATATGGGAAGCAGAATCATGTAAGATTCTCCTCTGATGCTACGAGGGTAGAGGGAATTTTACAGTTGGTACACAATGATGTGTTTGGTCCTTTGTTAGTTCCATCACTGGGAAATTATGTGTACTATGTCTCATTTATAGATGAATTCTCGAGGAATACATGGATTTATTTCCTTAGAAAGACATCTGAAGTATTTGACAAATTCAAAGAGTTTAAGGCTCTTGTGGAGAATAAAATAGAGAAGAGAATTAAGGTGTTGAGGATGAATACTGGTGGATAATTCCACGAAAATGATTTTGAATAATCATGTAAGAAGTGCATATAGCAAGGAATAATACTAATCCATACACACCTCAGTTGAGTAGTTGCAAAAAGGATGAGCATGATGGTGATGCAAAAAGCTAGGAGCATGCTCAATGGTGCTAGGTTAGGACAAGAATTCCTAGCAGGGGTAGTGGGTACTTCATGTTGCCTGGTAAATCGATCACCCTCATCAATGTTGGATGAAAAATCTCCACATGAGGTATGGACTGGTAATAAACCATCTCTTATACATCTTAGGGTATTTGGCTATGATGCCTATGTTCACGTTCCAAAGGAAAACATGAGCAAATTGGATAAAAAGGTTGAAACATGTATCTTTATTGGTTATAAAGATGGTCTTAGAGGTTATAAGATTTGGAACCCATAAATCAAGAAGGTAGTGTATAATCGAGATGTGGTATTTAGAGAAATCAAAGATGTTTTCAAACAGGAAGTCCTACCAAGGAAGGAATAATTAGAGAAAATATAATTTGAATTGAAGGATAATGAATCATACTCTACAAAAGAAGAAGAAGAAGAAGAAGAAGAGCCTCATACTATAGTATTGAGGAGATCAATTCAAGAAAGAAGGAAACGAGAAAGGTATACTCCACCCGATTTCCATTCAATTTTTTCTTTGTTTATTATTGATAATGATCCTAGAATTGTTAGGGAGGCAGTGGATTCAGAGGATGGAGAAATATGGAAAAATACCACGATGGAAGAAATGGTAGCATTGGACAAGAATGAGGCTTGGGATCTAGTAGAGTTTCCAACTGGAAGAAATACCACTGGAATAAAATGGGTGTTTAATAAGAAGTTGAATGTAGAAGGAAAAGTGGAGAAATACAAAGCTCGATTAGTAGCAACAGGTTATTCCTAGGTAGAGGGAATTGACTTTGATGAATTTTTTTCTCCTATTGCCACATTAACTCATATTAGATTTATTTTATCCATTGTTCCTTCTTTTGATTTTGAAGCAGAACAAATGGATGTGAAGACATCATTCCTACATGGGGATTTAGAAGAGAAATCTACATGAAGCAGTCATAAGGCTTTGCAATGAAGGGGAAGAAAAAGGTGGTATGCAGGTTGAAAAAGTCTTTGTATGGGTTAAAACAATCACCAAGGACGTAGTATCAAAAGTTTGATACTTATATGTTGGGACTTGTCTTCCTAAGGAGCAAAGTTCATCACTGTGTGTATTTCAAATTAATCAGTGATTGTCTTATTTATTTGGTCTTGTATGTGGATGACATGTTGCTGATAGGAAATGACAAGGAGATTATCCAAGATGTGAAAACTCAATTGTCCTCTAAATTTGACATGAAGGATCTTGGTGCTGCAAATTTCATTTTTGGCATGAAAATTAGAAGAGATCGAGAAAACAAGTAACTCTGGTTAAATCAGAGGAAATATGTTGAGACAATATTGCAGATGTTTAATATGAAGGAATGTAAAACAATTAGGGTTTCTATTCCTGTAGGTGTAAAGTTATATGCAAATTATTGTCCCAAGACACAGGAAGAGGAATATGACAGACCCCATGTTACATATGCTAATGCGGTTGGCATATTGATGTATGCAATGGTCTGTACTAGCCCAGACATTTCACATGTAATGGGAGTTTTGAGTAGGTATATGTCAAAACCAGGGAATGAACATTGGGAAACAATAAAGAGGGTTTTTAGTTATTTGCGCGGCACTACTACTTATGGTTTGTGCTGCCAAGGAAGACTAGGATTGGATAGAGTGTTGGACATACATGGGTTTGCTGATGCAAACTGGGTTAGAGATCTGGATCATAGAAGATATACAAGTGGGTATGTGTTTAACCTGGTTGGAGGAGCAATTAGTTGTATGAGAAAACAACAGGATGTAGTGGCACTCTCAACTACAAAAGCTGAAAACATGACAACCACTCATGCAAGAAAGGAAGCAATATGGTTACATAGATTATGTTCAGGTATTAGGTTGGTACAACAAGTTGTCAGGATAGATTGTGACAGTCAGAGTGCAATCTTCCTGGTGAAGAATCCAATTTATCATTCAAAGTCAAAGCTGATTGATGTTTAATATCACTTTGTAAGAGAAATGGTTGAAGACAAGAAGGTGGACACTTTGAATAATGTTGTAGATTCATTGACAGAGTTTGTGAGCATCAAGAAGTTCTCTTGGTGTAGAGAAACAATGAGCATTGTTACCCTTGATTGTTTACTATGTAATCATGTAACCCCTTGTATGCAAATACAACAACAAATGGGAGGATGTTGGGTATGTGTTATGTTATTTGCACATTATCATCCCGTATACATTAGTGTTATCTTGTATACCTTATTATCCCCCTTATTATTAGATGAAGCATTTTTTTAAGTCTATATTAATTCAAAATTATCTTATGTTCTAGAGAAAAAGGAAAATCAAATCATCTTTATAAAAATCCTACCATTGTAGAACATTTTCAAGTGTAAAAGGCATGAACATGTCTTCCACATTAAAATAATTACTTAATGTTCATGTGCTAGGGTGAGAAAGGAATGCTCAAACTGCCAAACTTGACGTTCATGTGCTAGGGTTAGAAAGAAATGCTCAAAGTGCCCAAGAGTCATTCGTTTGGTTGAATTTTTTGGATATGCATTCAAACAAATAGTGGTAAAATTTGAGAAATTTATGAATATAAAAATATTAAAATTTAAGTATAGATGATTATATTTAGAAAAAAATATTAATAGTAGGTGATTGTTGTTCATAATGGGTAGGTGTAAAATTATGATTAATTCATATAAGATAATTAATTACTAAATAACATATTATTAATATTATTAATATTATCATGTCGTATATAGATAAAGTAGTTTATTTTATGGATAATTATTGTATTTTTTATTTTTAAATATAATCATGCCAATTAGGAGCAACAACCAACTACTAGTAGTAATTCTAAAAATAGTTATTTATTCTTTAATTTTAATAGTTAATGATTACTAATAATATATATCATTCCTAATTAATAATATATATCATTCCTAATTAATAATATATATCATTCCTAATTAATAATATATATTATTATTAATGCTATATATTACTAATAAAACTAATAATATATATCATTCACAATTAATAACATATATTATTATTAATACTATATATTTTTATTAATGATTTATATTTTTATTATAAATATTTATTATTAATTATATATAATATTATTCTAAGTTACACCAATGTCATTTAATAGACATAAAGGTTAAGTAATGGTGAAGGAACTTGAATGGATGATGACAACATTTTTTTTTAAGGGTTTTTCATATTCAAAATTGTCCTTTGTTTGAAATTTAATTTTCGATTTTATTACACATAGCTCTATTAATACAAATCAAACGTAATCTATATAATATACTTATTATTCTTATTATAAATAAGCTATTTCAACAAACAAACATTAACATGCATTATATATTATAGACTAAGATGAAATCAAATTAATATAAGCAGTTAAACATAACAAAATGAACATAAAACTTCTAAAATCATGATTAAAAAAAATTAGAGAGACATGTGGGAAATGTTATCACAAAATTTGTATTTGTGCAAAGCCCTCCACAAGATCCCCAAATCTTGTGTAATTATGGAAGAATCTACCACTGTCATCTGAATAGGGACTTTCCTAGTTTTAGTGATGGAAGAGGTCCACCACAAAGGATGCTTCCTTGGTGACCTCAAGGGATCAAATATCAAGTTTAGTAGCCAAGCCTACTACCCCCTATCTTGATCACTAAATGATTGGTCTAGGTCAAATGAAGAAAAAAGGGTTGAAGATGATTTGGTACCTTCCCGGAACAAGAACACTTTGCAACATATATATAACAATTTCCAAGCTAAAGTATGCAGTAACGACCTCTTCTAGACACTAGACAAGTTAGATTGCTATGGATGTTGCAAATTGTAGCAGTGAACCAATCTTATAACATCAATAAGGAATCTATACAACAACAATAATAAATGCTCAGAAATAACACAATTGACCATGAAAATTAAGCAGACATCAAAGATAACATTATCCAATTGTTAAAGATAATTTCCGAGTGAGTTAAGCCACCAATAGATTAGTGTATGCAACAAATTAACGTGATTTAGATTGTTGTAGATTTTTTTTTATAATAACAATAAGAAATATAATGAGTTTGCCAATGTTAGTGTTAGTACAATTAGTAGGGTGCTTAAGAGTTTTGAGAGAGAATGTTTTTCAATCAATTCATGAAGATAATAACTTCTTAGATTAGTACCTTTCTAGGGTATAGAGTCTTTCAATGCAACTAAACTTGAAGGTTGGCCTAACTGAAACCAAGAGGTAGGATATAAACCCTAAGGTGCAAGCACATTTAAGGCTTAGGTCTTAGATCTTGAGGAGAAGGACTTCTACGTTGCAAGCAAATTTGAGCCCTAGAAACTATTTCTCCCTTCTTTTAGCTTCAACTAGGTCAAAGATCAAATGTTTAGGGATAAAATCTTGAAGTGCTAACACTTAGGGTTCTAACCCTAGCAAGGACAATTAACCAATTCTAGACAAATATGACCTTGTGAGAGGAATAACCACTTATGTTCCTCTCTTACGGTTTCAATAAACAAGATTCCTTGCAACAAATAACAATTTCACCATAAATATTAATATCATAAACAATAATTGCATAAATTTACTTACTTCATCCAAGAAACCAAGAGAATGTAACTCTAATTGCAGAAATATCCATCCAAAATCAACAAACCCATCCATAAGAGACCTTTCCAAGCATAGTGCATGAGAGAGAAGAGCTAGTTACCCCAAAAGGGCAGAAATTTCAGAAGTGTATCTCACAAAGGTGAGAGAATGATGATCCAAAAATGAAATGAGAGCTA
>SNQJ01S0040561.1:80790-94697 GCA_010110895.2 Picea sitchensis | reverse complement strand
ATACTCTACTAGATGCCTAGATGTCTATTTATACATTTACAAAAGTGGGTATAAGCGTGGGTGAACCCATGGGTCGACATCCCTTTCCTATTACATATTCCCAAAACCCAAAATGGGCCGAGATTCTATAATCTCTGCTTCGTCTGGTGCTCCATCTTCGACAGGTTGTGGAAGTCCCAAAAATGGTCAAATATGACCAAGTATTCCCAAAACTTGGTCAAGGGCCAACATGCCCCCAACACTCACCTGTGACTCATCCCGAGTCACTTTGGTCTGAGTAATTCTTCTTCAAACGCCTCGAGCTTAGCTCGAGCTGCTTTGACTTGCTGCAATGCTACCGCCTCTTGTTCAGTGAACTCCTGGATGAGTGCATCATTGACTGGACCTTATGAGCATTTTTCTGTGGTGATGACAACCTGTTCAAGCTCTCCTCCTTGGCTTTTAACTTCAATGAATAGTTCAAATGCCTTCTCTTGCACTAGTTGAAGTCGTTGGGAGAATTTCATCACTTTGGGATGGATCGTGTCGATCTGTTGCTGGGCCATGTGTTGCTCTGGAAACCTCTTAATTCTTTCAACTGGTGTTAAGGCCTTCAGCTGTGCCTGTAGTGTATCTGCATGCTTCTTTGCTTTCTGGAGTTGTGACTCCAACGCCTGTAACTCTGTATTTTCTGTAAGGTTTTCATATGTTTGAGCACTCCTGGAGCTCAATTTCTTGCACTCCAAGGCAAGGGATTTCAATCTTCCAACTGCACTGTAGGCAATTTCCTCCTGTAGGTCTCTTATATCTTGAGGGGTCTTGGGAACAATACGAAGTTCCAGGTCTGCGATGCGGTGCTGAAGTTGGTGGATCACTTCTTCAAGCTGTGCCACCTGCTGTGGAATTCGTTCTTCAAATCTCACTTCTATGACGGTCATAGAGATAAGTGCTATGTTGACCTGTTCCTTTAATTCTAGCTGCTCCACGATCAACTTCTCCTTGCTCTGCTTTATCTTTGTCCCACTGTACTTGAAGAGAAAGTTTTTCTCGTTCAGCAGCACTGCACTGGTCAAAAAATACTCCCTGTACCTGTGTCAAATCCTGGGTGGATTGCACCATGTCTTATTGAGCTCGTCGAAGGCGAGATTTGACCATATCAACAATCTGGTGGAGTTGAGTTGGCTCATATCCCGATTCTACTATTCCTGCTATCATAGGTGCAGTGGAGACTGTGTGACTAGACTGGAGTGCATGCTGCACTCCTTGGAGTTCAATCTCGATACAATTATACATCTACTCCTGCTTTGCCTTCTGCTTCTCTAATATCTCCTATGAAACATCGTTCACAACTGCAATGATGAAATTAAAATCATCCAATGTGAGGGTAGTCCGCATGTTGGTTACATGGGTTCTATGTTTCTTCCAAGAGGAAGATTTTAGAGGCAAAACCTTCCTTTTCTTTGATGAGTCCTCTTCGTCCCTAGGCGGTGGTACTTCGCCTTTTTGTTGTTCAATTTTCGTGCCTTCTATCTCTCCACCATCATCCCCTTTGTCTGATGTGATAGAGGTAGTTCTTACAGATGCACTTTCTACATCGTGAACCTCTTCAGGCTTGTTCGTCTTGCTTGGTCCTGGTGTATCCGACACAATATCTGGGTTATCAATATTAGACAGTTCCGTGGGGTTCGCTGGAATGAGAAGGTCTGTCGACCAATCCTTGGTGATCTCTTCAATGTCTTCCTCAGTCAACTTGTAATATGACTGCAACTATTGCTTGGTCCTGGTGTATCCGACACAATATCTGGGTTATCAATATCAGACAGTTCCGTGGGGTTCGCTGGAATGAGAAGGTCTGTCGACCAATCCTTGGTGATCTCTTCAATGTCTTCCTCAGTCAACTTGTAATATGACTGCAACTATTTCTTGTGCTCATCAGTGCACACAATAGTTGTAGTGAAAGAAAAGGAAGTGGCGGTCCGCAGTGAACTTCATTAAGGGCCGAAACCTGTGGAGGGTATTCGCGGTCATCTGAGCCTCGGACTGGATGGCGTGCTTCAACTAGTTGTAGTAAGTATGGAAGACGACGTTGGATTTACACTGCTTGTTATATCATTAGAGTACCACAAGGTGCTGAACTTCTCAACCAAAGGTTCAAAGGGCTCTATGTCCGGGAAGGTTGTACCTTCCAGCATCTCCCATGTGATGAAAGTGATCAATATGAGAAGCCAACTGAAGTGGAACTCATACCCTTGGTCTTGTGCTTCCCTGCAGTCAAATTACAGCTGGTTTAGAAGGTACTGCGCCCAATTGATCTGAAGTCCTTCTGCACACTTCCCTGCAAGATCAACTACGAATCCAGTCACTTGGGTGGGTCGGTTCTTACGAACTAACTTGCCTGCAATCAACTGACATGCAAGGCGCACTGCACCACTCTAGATAGATGCTACCTTGTAACCTCGTGTGCCCTTCTTGACATCGCCATAATTTTCTTTGATTCTCTGCGCTAATGCTCGGTCTGAGGTATTTCTAGGGTAAAATTCCTCTGGGTCAGGGCCCTGCATGCTCAACCCTGTGATCTGATTGATCAAGGTCGGATCCACAGTGATGCGGTGGTTCAACCACAAGTATCCTTCATGGTAGCAGGACAACAACAACTTGACACATGCGTTCACTTCCTGGTGCCTGCCGAAGTGTGAGATCTTCATCACATTGAGTAGTGTGGATTGCGTGAGGTTCTGGGTCCATGACTGCGGGATAATATTTGAATTCTTGCCTTTAGTTCTGGTCAGATACTTGTGCAGGGAGAGCATGCTGTAAGCCTTCATGTCGCCAAGGTTGAAGTCACTAAAATTCAATGTTGCGAGCTTATCTTGGTCAGCTCCAACTGCATGTATCCCTTTCGGGAGGTATGCTGTGACCAAAGCATAGTCAAAATATTGGGGCACACTGTCTCGGTTGATGGCGCCACTTAGAGGGGGTAGGTAGGCAGGTAGAATGCTCAGAATAAGCTTGGCATTCGCGATATCATCTCTGTGTTTAGTATGCTTCTCATCGGCCTGTCGGGATGGTCCGACTCGAGCAGTGGACGAAGAGGCTACCAATCCCCTCGTCGATGATGCTTGAACACCTTTGGATAGTTCTCTTTCTGACATGACTCTCTTAGTAATTAAATCAAGAAGAATTTCTCTTACAGATTCTTCGACTGCGGTGAGCTCGTCGGACATACGCGCTCGGGATAAATTATCGGGGTCACAATGATCTTAAACTCTGCACAGGAATGAACAACAAGGGCATGATGGTCACTGTATACACTTACTAGTCTGTGGGATTCAAATTCTCATTTGGAAAAAGTGTTCTCCGGGCATGGCGCGACGAGATATATAGGCAATCTTGGAAACAATTTTCTTTGCAACGGGTATGAGCCACATTAATTAGTGTTCTGTCCGTTATGGCGCAGTCCAATGGTTTGGTGGCGAGCCATCAATGATTTTCAATCCGTTTGGGGTGGCAGTCGAATGGATATATCGGCCTCTAATGACTATATTGCTTTGCCATGGTGAAGTGGCCTATGTCGCTGGTATGATATCTCGGCAAAGTTGAAATTCTGCGAGTTTTCCTTCTATGAGGATCCCTCTGGAATCTTCTGTAGCATGTCGATCTTAGCTCTCTTTTTACTTAGCTTCCTAGCCTTCTTTCTAGTGAGCATCGTCTCGGTGATTCTCTTCCCATTCTGATTCTTATTTTCCTTGGACATAGTCACTTCGTGTTGCTAAGATTCTCTCCTAAGACTCAGGGGTAATACTTCTTCTATATCTGAGACAGATACTTCAATATTCTATGAGTCCTCTAGTGCTCTTACAACTTTGACATCTGGGCTTCTAGTGTCAAATAGCTTCGATCTGTTTTCATGTTCTTCAATCAACTACGCGATCCTTCTAGTCATGAAATCTTTTAACTCCTATTTCCATTGTTCCAAAACTTCTTCTTCTTCTTTTCGTCTAGCTTGATCGTTATCAACCTAGGACTTTCCTAACAACATGGTAAATGGGGCACTGTCCTCAACAAATTTAATAATCTCAAAATCTTCTTCAGTCGAAGTTCCATTAGCATTCATAGATATCTGAGTGAGATTTCCACATAGGGTTACCAATTTTCCTCTTAATAGCCCTATTCCTCTTAATGAAGGGATCATAGCAGGCCTTCCTATAGCTTCCCAAGTTCTCTCTGGCATAATGTTCACTTGTGTTTCTTGATCAAGAACACAGTAAATGTCGAAGTCTCCTATCCTTACCTCGATACATTCTTTTTCTTTAAAGATCTCGGATAGCCTAACATGTCGGTGATCATTTAAGGTGTCTTTCATCTGTAGAAATACCTTCTCTGATTCCTTCTGGGGTTCTACTATTTATTTATCTGCCTTAGGGTTTTCTTCATTCAGATTCATTCTTTCAAGCTTGGCAATCATTCTAGGGCAATCCAATACTTCATGGTCCATAGCTTTGCAACAGAGACAACTAGGTCTTCCACCAGGGAATTCCTTAGCTAGATGGCCTAGTTTTTTGCAACTGTAACATAGGGTTAATCCTCTCTTTCTTTTAAATGATCCCTAACCTCTTCTGTACTGCGCACCAGGATCATGGTATCTAGCCTGCAAAAATTTCTTTCTAGGATCCTAAATCCATTTGTTAGTCCAACCATTCTTTCTATGCATAGGTATAACATATATATCATTATGCTTATCAGATTTATTCATATCAAACTTTGTTTCATCTATTAATGCCCTAGTTTTCAAGCTAGGACATAATCTATCAAACATACCTAGATCCATGTTTTTAGAAACAAAAATTTCCACTTATCTTACTTCTACAGAGTACAAAACTTCAAGATCTAAAAACTTTTAACTATTCTTACCTTTATTAGAGCAATGAGCTTATAGATCTTACTTCTTTTCTGCAGATCTGACCTCTTTTCTTCAGAAACTTCCACTTTTACTTTTCTTAGAGCACAAGGTGTTCAGATCTTGATTCTTTTCTTCGGATTTAGCCTTCTTTCTTTAGCACAGAACTTTTCAGATCAAGTGGAATACTACGCACAAGGGCACACATCCACACATAGAGCTTCCACAGTTTCAGGATGAAACTTTTCACGAAGCTTCTTCTTCCTCAGTTCCAAGCAATCACAGTTTTAGGTCCCGGCAATGGAACCATTTGTTGGCACAAGGGAAGACCCGGGGTTCAACGCTACGACAACGCACCAACAAAACCCTAACTACCGACCCTTTCGACAACACTTGCGAAGTAGATGAAGTCTCACCCGAGGTAGAAGTAGGGGTGGTTGCAAGACTCATGTGTCTGCAAACTTAGTTGGGACACAAGTATGTGATCATATCTCTTACACAACACTTAACATTGACCATTCATCAATATTCAAACCTTATTATACTTCGCAGATAACACAGAGCATCACAACATTCACTTAGATCTAGGGTAACTTAGTACTTAGCAACAATAAAACATATCAGATCCAGTAGATCGACACTAAGCATATTCATACATATTAGATATACTATACACATCTAATGAAGCACAAAGCATAAGTATATTCATCTAAATATATAAGATCACTTTGCAAAAGCAGGGATAAACACATCAAGTCAAAGCACAAAGCATAACACACAGATTTACGTGGTTCACCCCCACCCTGGGGCTACGCCCACCAACTCTTCTTCTTTATTAGCATCTTCAATCGGTTACAAGCATAGAGCTGTAGGAACCCTTACTTCGCATAGGAAAAAAGATCTGCACAGCTCGCTAGATCCTTCTTCCTTGTCTTTCAGCACAAAGCCTTCTATATCTTCACACAAGGACTTGCACTAAGCTCTGCAAGCCTATAGAATGCACAACACCTTGATCACATAGATATCGCTTGGCACGTAGCCTATATCACATAGATACAATAGATACTCTACTAGATGCCTAGACATCTATTTATACATTTACAAAAGTGGGCCTAAGCATGGGTGAACCCATGGGCCGACATCCCTTTCCCATTACATATTCCCAAAACCCAAAATGGGCCCAAAAGTGAGCTGAGATTCTGTAATCTCCGTCTGGTGCTCCATCTTCGACAGGCTATGGAAGTCCCAAAAAGGGTCAAATATGACCAAGTATTCCCAAAAATTGGTCAAGGGCCAACTGTAATATCCCTCGGCCGAACCCAATTGTAATGTAATATAAATGTACTTAAGCTGGTGAGTTGTTTTGACCTCATTTGGTAATGCACGTCATGTGGCATAGTGCGCGCATGAACTACAYAGTAAAATGATGTAATATGCACATTCCAGGATATCGTGCACAATAACTAGGGTGTGCGCAATATGGAGGACAACAAGCATCATGTATATGATATGTGTTATAGGCTGGTGAGCSGRTTATTATAAGYTGGGATAATTATGTTTTGGTATTGGGCCAGAACGCCTAGATGTCAAAGGCCAATGCACCTACTTTGTACATGAATCATGATTAATATAAAATACATCGTTGCACGCAGACCAACCATGATAAAAGAGATGGGGGAATGAACTTCACCAATTAGGGAAAGGGAGGGCCAAAAGTCAAGGAATATTATATTAATATTTTCTAAAACATAAAGTATGGATAATTATTTTATCCTAAGTTCTAAAGTTTGCGACAAGTGGACCAAAGTAACTTTCGATACGACGAGTGTCAAGTTGGGGACATGCATTCATATCGTGGGGGACTTAGCTCATTTGATCACTTTTTCACGGGATTTCTTACTAGCAGCTCGACCATCATTCACACCATCACTTCCACGAGAGTTTCACAATGATTCTTTTCCACACTTAGTTATCTAGTCAATGATTCCATGCCAATTTTCACTCATGCATTCTGTTATCCTTGAGACAACCATTTCACCATTCCAGAGCCTATTCCCATAGCCCTTTTCAATTGGTGTACCCGGTTAGCTTGGAGTGGGATTGAAGAAGCGGGTTGTCAGGCCCGTGAGCAATTCTCTAAGAGAGAGAATTGCTAGGGATCGATTCCTTAAGGTGCTAAACTACAGCTACAATGCTCTAAGACTTCCGGTTCGGCCTGTTGCTGAATCCCTGGAAGGGAAGTGGGGTAGCCAAGGGACTGTTGAGCAGAGAAGGGGCATACTTCCTTGGGTGGGACAGGCATGTGGGGAATGATAGGCTGTAGGCCGTTAGTTGCGTGAGCACCTGAGACAGTGTCTTTCCTGTTTCCCATGAGCCTTAGCCTGGATAGGAACCCTTTACCCTGGCTGGAGTTCAGTCCCAGCACGGGGGTGACTCACTGTTGAGAGTGATGAACAATGTAGTTTAAGGCTGGGAGGTTTGTGGACGATCTGTATGCGGTTGGTGACAATATTTCTAAGATAAGTACCAATTGTATGGTAAAATGATATGCTACTTTGTTATTTACATGACTATGCTACAATTTATCATATATGTGATTATAATTGCCTGTATGTTTTTGGGTAATTCTCGGTAAATGCTGCATATCTGTAGTTACTTTTATTTCAATATAAAAGTCGTATGTTACAAAAAGTAATATTTTGTTTATGTTTATATGTAAAGCTTCCGCAAGAGTGCTGTATGTATATGTTTTAGTTGCATGCAATTTAAAGAGTAAAATTATGTGGTATAGATCAGTTGACTACTGGGTATGTTACCGTATGTTCCGCAGTAAGGGAACAAAAGCGTTCCCTAGAGTAGCATGGTCCAACCTGTTAAGTCTGGGAATGTTACCAACTGGTGTCAGAGCATGAGTGGTTGCTTTGGAGTGGCGTCCCATGGCCTACGGGTGGCCAGGGGAACATTACAAATTGGTATCAGAGCTTCAGTTCAACACTGATCTTGGATGGGCCAGAGGGGTTTAGTTGAAGTGAATATTCACAAAAGAGTAACTTCCAAGTGACCGAAATTGGAGTCACAGAGTGTTCGTGGAAAACGTTGGCGTGCCAGTATGCACGATAAATTGTGGCACCGCGCGGAAGATTATTATAATGTGCGGATGCACGCACTGAATTTAGCCTTGCGCGGTGAGCACATACATAGTAATGTGCACAAGTATTGCTTAACACATAGGAGTTTTGTTGGTACGCGCATAAGTATGAGTATAATTTGTTTCGCGATAGTATATTCAGTAGTGTGCGAAGATAAGTCGATGCGATGGAATATGTTGAACTTGACATGGTGAATGCATAGGACAAAATGCGTGTGGAATATCGGTACGCGGTAGAAAAACCGTGTGCAGTGGATATTGGCGCACAATGCAAGAGTAGTGCGCGTAAGTTGTCGGTGTGACGAAGAAGAAATGCATAGTAGATATATGTGCGCGGAAAAGCGTTTTACCTTGTGATATTGTTGTGCACGATAAATATAAATGAACAAGTCAAAGTTTAGTACGCGCGAAGTCGCTTGGAAGGCGATGAGTCTGAGTTTAATTTGCATAATAATAAAAGAAAAAGAAACACACAACCACATCGAAGCATTAATTAAAAAGAATTCTGAGTTTTATTTTCCTTCGATTCAGACAGATGAAAATAAAATATAAGATTACAAAAAAAAAAAAACAAAACTTATTATAAAAGAAAACAAGGTTCATAACACCACCAGATAGAAATTGTAATAAAACAGTCTAAAATCCGTTTCTGTATTTATATAATCGTATTAATCACAAAATTACAAAAGGGTTATGACAACATTTAGCCTGTTGTGAAAAGGGTCGTTTAAGGAACATGCCTATCATCTTTGGTACTCCTTATCTACGCTACCGACTGTTGAAAATTCACTGAAACATACTTAATCTTTAGTTGAAGACTTCCTTCAGCTTAGTGATCTCCACCTTTAAAGAAGAATCTAACCAGAACGATTGATTCTCTCCAACACTTTTGACCGCTTCAGCCATAGATTCCTCCTTCTTATGCTGCTTACTCCTTTTCTTCTTAGCGGCTGGCCTGTTGATGACTAAATCCTTCATAGTGGGATTCAACCTGAATTCCAACCGTGAGTCTATAACCATCTCTGTGTGGAACTTAGTTGCTAGAATGTGTGCAAGGACCCTTTCCTCCTTATTCGCAGGAAAGTCTAGCATGTTTCCCGAATAACCTGTCTCACTCGATTTAGCCTTGTCCATGTATCTCAGGTTGTGGATACCGAAATGTTTTTATAGAGAGAAGAAAGTCGAGCAGTTTGGAGATTACTTTAGTTATGGATACGCAGATACCTTCATACTTGGGGAGTGGTAATTATAGAATTCCATTTATGAAGCGCAGACAGATTACGTACAAGAGTGTTGTTTTTCCATGCTCGGCCAATCCATTTCGAATGATTATATTTTGAGTTCGTTACATGGCGATGTTCAACTGACATCACATGGATGCGAAGTACCGAATGAGTGAAGCGGGGTGATCTAACTAGACGTCGCCTTCTCCATAAGTGGTGGATTTGACATGTTGAGACACGTGATACCGTGTCTTGGCAAAAAGTGGTTTTGACAAACCACCTTCTTTCACAAGTGTATCTCTGAAGGCACTGTGCGTCTATGTTTTCAAGACTTGAGTCTTATCTAGAAATCTCATGGTGATAACACCAGGAAATTGGGAGAGATAATTCTGATGTGTATATTGAACCAAAATGGTGCATAATCTCATGAATTTTTGAATTGTTAGCCTGATAAGTTTCGATGGCTTCACGTTTTGCAGAATTAACAACAACTCGATCAGATCAGACCAGTACATAGTCCATAGGAATGGAAGAAGCACAAGGGAATTACAGTCAGCAATATGAGAGCAGAGGGGTGGATGTCCATTTAGGCATGGAAGAAATGAACTCCAATGAACATGGAGAAGAAAGGAATGAAGATATGGATACGACTGAGACCATTAAGAAATTGCAGAAGGATGTCCAAATCCATAAAGATGATAATGAAAGTCTTATGAAAGACAAAGAGAAACATGATTAATTCAACATGAATTTATTGGAGGGTTTGAACAAAATAGAAGAGAAATTGGTTAAGGAGAGTGGCTCAAGTAAATCTGGGAATAACAAACCTTCAGAGGAGAAAAGAAAAGCAAAAAGTGCTACTAGACATCACCATCATTCCCAAAGGCATTCCAATAAGAGAAAATGCAACAACTCGAGTATATCCCCTGTTAGAAGGTATAAGAGATCTGGGGTGGATGAGCTAAGAGGAGAAATGAACAAAATAAAACCTCCTACATTTGATGGTGAGGACAAGAAGGATGAAGATGCAGAAACATGGTTACTAGGCATAAGAAAGTATTTTCAATTGCATAATTATTCTTCTCATGCAGAAGGTAGAATCACTGTCTATCAACTCAAAGGAAAGGCCTCCATGTGGTGGGATCAACTTGTGTAGGTGCAACACATTGTAGAGAAAGGTGTTACTTAGAGGGAATTCAAGAAGTATTTTGAGAAGAAGTACTTGACTAAGAGATACTAGGACAAGAAAATGAAAGAGTTCTTTGAACTCAAGCTTGGAAGTATGACCATAGATGAATATGAGAGAAGGTTTCTGGAACTACTGAAGTATGTCTCTTTCATCAAGGATGAGACAGTCAAAATTCAAAGGTATTTAAGTGGATTTCCATCGTTCATTAGTGACAAAATACAATATGATGATCCCAAGACATTAGAAGAGACCATAAGGATAACTAAATGCCTATATGATCAACAGAAATCAAGGCCAGCTTTCCAAAAGGCTTGGGAAGACAATAAGAAATTCAAGATGGATCAGAGGAAGAAGGGAGTTAAGCCACCATTCTTCAGAAATAATCCACAAGGTCAACAAACACCTAAAGAAACTAGAACGGTTGACATAGGGAGTCAAGGGCCAAGGCAACCACGTATGTAATGTTGGGGTTGTAAAGGGGACCATAGGTTCACAGATTGTCCTCACAGAGGTGAAAAACAAGGGCTGCTCACAATGTACAATGAGCTAAAATAGTGGAGGACATGGGCATATATGTGCCGAGGATTTATGCAGCCCTAGACAACAAGCAAGCAGAGTATCAGTCCCACATGATTGAAGTGGAAGGTATGATCAACAACCAAACCCTTGATATTTTTATTGATTCAGGAGCTAGTCATAGTTATATAGACCCTAATATGGTGGAAAGTTTGCAATTTCCAAGAAAAAAGCATGGGAAATCCTGGTTGGTGCAACTGACTACAGGAGCCAGAAGAAAGGTGTAATGATCCCAAACCAATTTTTTGCTTGAAACCACTAACTACCACTGTTGTGTTTATTGATTATCTGTTGTGCAGGTGGATATTGATGTTTGGGACTTAGGGTTTGTTCCAGTTATTTAGATAGTGTTCATACAAGATCTATTCAACATATGAAAGATCACAATAATACTCAAGATATGGAAAACACAATCATAGATCTGACCTTTATTATGAAAAGCATGAACCAAATACAATATAGAGCAGATCTGGAATAGTCCTCAGATGGATCCACTAGATAATAAATATGAGCTGCTACAAAATGCTCCCACTAATACAAAACATGCCTCCAAAGTCTGAATACAATCTGAAGACCCAAGGTTCCAACAATAGGTGAACGTTCAAACCCCCTAGGCTGTTGGTATGTCCTGCTGGCTGAAAGGGACCAATATTTCATCCTAGCTGAAGGAGATGCTCAAATCATTCCAAACTCCACCAAAATGTAGATCAGGACCAAGGAAACCCCCCCTGGAAGTCTAAAGCTCAAATACTCAATCCTCCTCCACCAATGGTTGAAACCCTAATGTAGTCTGCGCCCTCCTGAAACCCTGAATAAATCAATAAGTCGTTCTGAATGAAGGACACCTCCAAACCCTCTAAAACTCTCTAGAATGGTAGATCGGGCTATAGAAACCCCTTAGGAGAAGTTTTAGGTCCAGATTCTAGGTAGAACTCCCTAGATCTGAGAAATTCTGAATCACAAGACGTCCTCCTTGCCTCAAGGCCGTCCCAATCTATAACTGAAGATCTGATGGTGATAACTCTTCAAGAAAACCTCCAAAATGATGGTTAAGGACTTGCAAATAGAACCCAAGTGCCAGAATTCTCCCAAACTCTTTTGATTGGCTGGATCGAACTCTTCTTCAAGATATGGTGCACCCCTGCTGGAAATCCCTAAACAGTACGACCCTGCTGCTCTCCTGAATCGATAGGTGGATCTGTGATGAATGTAGAATGGTGTGGGTGGAGTATTTCATCCCCGAGAGCAAGCTTGGAACAAGGTGAGTGGGTCTTTCACCATTGAGTTGCTCACAAGGGTTTGTAACATCAAAACCCTCAAATTGTATGCTCAAGAGCAATAACAAGCAAATACCAAAATCCAAAATGCCCAAGAAGTGCGCCCTAGCCTTCTCTTTACACTTTTTCTTCTATTTTCCTGTTGAGTTACTTAACTCCTAGGGTTAACCCTAATTCCAACTCCAACTCCAACTCTTCTATTTCGTCATTGAGTTATCTTTTAACTCTTTTTTCACCTTTTTATCAAGTCAACTTAAGAATATAACCTTAGTTTGGTTGACCTTTCCCCTCAATGTGAGACTATGGCCTAGTGGGGACACCTAGACCACTAAGTATTCTAAATCCCTTCATCAAGAGGTGGGGGGACATTACAGTCTCCCCTGCTTGAAATTGCTTGTCCTCAAGAAATTCCAAACTTGTCTCCTGTACCATCTGTTCATTCTCCCACGTGGCATCCTCGATGGGTAAATCTTTCCACCTGATCAAATACTCCTTAATGCTTCTCTTCCAGAGCCTTTTCTCTCGAACCTCCAGTATCTCTTTCGGAATCAACCCAAGATGCCCTTCTTCCTCCATAGGAGGTAGTGTCTCAATGGGAATGATGTGTTGGCCGATGGGTTTCTTTAGGCAGGATACATGGAAGACGTTGTGTATTCGGTTACTGATCTAGGGGATCAAATTTTGATAAAAAATTCAAAGTGTTCGAAATCGATTCAAATCAAACGAGAGCATACACCTCGTCGTTACGAACCCAACGCAACTCGTTTAGGTTCAAACGGACGTTGGGAGCGAGAGATATCACGTTCTGTTCAAAATGACAAATAAGCAAAAAAAGGGATGCTGACTGTACAGTCTGTACAGTCCGTATGGACGCTGACGTGGTAGGCCGTATGACACATGGAAGGCATCTATTGGGATAGTTGGCATGTGACATGGTTTGTTGGCAGCAAATGGGATGGCGACACGTGGCCCAATCAATGGCCACCACGTGTCACCTGTTTATTGGATTAAAATCTTTGCACTTGGCAGGAGTCGACCCCGTGACCTCCGGGCAGGGTAAAGCCTTGGGAAAGGCTTCCCAACCGGCGTGCCCGCATATGTTACTTAACATATGTATGCATTATAATATATTTGAATTTGCAAAATTGTGTATTGGGGTGTGAATTGGGGCGTGAACCGGGCCGGGGCTAAGCCCCGACCCATGGTTATATATATGTAATGCATACGACCGGTGCTATGGGGGGTTAAACCCACCGTAATATATATGTTGTAACTATTTGAAATGCACGCGGTTTTACATATAACATGTGACCAACATGTATGCGCGCTGTTTAACTCTACGGTTTTGTATATGGTTTGAACTTTGGCCCTGTTGTGTATTGCGCGCGGTCATGTGGTGACCATGTGCCCACGGGTCTTGGTAGTTAAAGGCCGACGCGTAACCATTCGACAGTTTGTACTGGTTGTGTAGTTGTGCCCGGTGCCAAGTTTTTATGCTTAAATATGCATGTGGGCTAGGTTGAGCCAACAAGGGTGCGTTTTGTAGATGCAGAGACAACAAGTTTGAAGGAAGGACTTCTAGAAAGCCTATCTTTTTCAATTTTTGGCCAAACGAGGT